>BQNB010213026.1:0-10089 GCA_026074375.1 Tanacetum coccineum
GTTGTCAGAATCAATAGACTTTCTTGAATTATTCGTTTACGCTCCAAAATGCGTGCTTTTCACTAACTTTCACCATTTGCTCGATTATATCTACAATTCATAAATATAAGAAACTAAGTATCAATTCATATAAAATAATGTAAAACGAGCAATATAGCTGGGATAAATAATGCTAATAATGTGACGTTATTTGATGTCATCACTATACTATGTTGAGTGAGTTAGGAAAATCACTACTTGGGTATTGAATCGGTTCTTGTGAGCTGGGAACTTCAGTGTCTTGCTTGTCACACCCCCAAAATCTTGCGGCAGCGGAACGGTAACAATTGGGGTGCGACGTGATGGCACAAAATACAAGTAATAGGAAACGACCTCAAAAGAGACGTTTTCAATTAAATTTACATTCGATGCATCATAAAATATCAGAGTTTTAGTTTTGGTCCTAATAGTTTTCAAAATGACATAAAAGTCCCCAACAATCATAAGTTTAACCAAACAACATAGTTCAAAAGATGACATTATTTTAATAAAACAAGTTTGACAGTTGGCATCGAATAAAAGAAAACACAGAATCCGTCTTCATGATATCCTTGCGGCTCCCATCTAGAAATCACACCTTAGGACCTGAGATTAAAACATGTTAAAACGTCAACAAAATTCTTGAGTGAATTCATAAGTTTAATAGTAAATAAAGTATGGACCACAAGATTTAGTAGTGTAGACAAGAGAAACAAATTCATCAAGTCTAAATGGAAAACATATATTATTGCCTTAAGCTCATGACACTGAACCTTAACATGCATTATGATCAAACCAGTAATCGAGGTTTGTGCCCCAAAACAGATACAGATGTTGCCAAACATCCTACGAATTTCTTTAAATGTAAATGCGCCCATGGTCAACATGAAACCATAATTCATGACGGGGATTGTCAGTCTCGATAGATCTATCCACAACATTCTTGTTTACTACTCTAGTAATTAACGGTTCATGATAATAGGGGACTTAGTGGCAAAGGTACTTAGGCAATAATATGAGCAGGAAATAGCACACAGTTTTGAAATGTACTTGTGTCCAAAGAAACTAGCATGTAATCTCCCTCGAATTTAATAAATGAGTAATAGAAAAAGGGGCTATGAAACTCACCTTACGCGATTCGGCAAAACAATAAGATAGAAGCTGAAGTAAATTAAATCCCCTAGGTTCGACCTAAAATAGATGGCACAACTTAGAGAAAGAAAATGACCAACTAATACTCACACAAATGGAAATGAAATAGAAAGGAAAATTTTCATAAAATGCTTTTATTTGACCGAAACAAGTATGGCATTGCATCCTAATTTGTATAGGTCGAGCTTACTCAACACACAAGTCTAGATCTGAATTAATATGTATTCTAAGCCGTCTTAAGCTTACATCTTAACCAATAACTTCAACAAGTGTCTACATTAGTTTTACTTCTAACTATATCATTTATTTTCTAAAAATTCTGAAATTTAGGAATTGGTTGCGTTTTCTTGTGAAGTCTTGGCGTAGATACGCCGTATCTCTTTTGATGGATACGGCGTATTGGTGAAAATTCAGCAATCTTCAAATATCTTCGTTTTGACTTCATTTACTGAGCCATTTTTGCTTGTCTTTATAAAACACTCCTGGATTTTATACACTTATCAACTTTTAAAGCAATTAAGTAACCAAATTTAATTCAATAATTATATAAATATTGGGAAAAAAGGATGGGAATATATGATATAATAAAGTGAGTTATTTGATGTCATCAATATTATCCCCCACTTTGATTCCTACTTGTCCTCAGTAGGACCTTAGAAAAGTTTCAACTTTATGGAAAAAGTGTCCCAACCGTATTGCTCGGATTTTGTTTAGCATTGTTTTTTCCTAACAACTGGTACATGACCAAGCTCCTCACGAAATATGGAATAAAAACACTCCAGAACACTCAATAATCTAGGAGTGAAAACATTTAAGTAGTACGCTTAAATGCTCAGGTCTTTATTAGTTTTGTATCATTGGCGTGGCAAGGATAATAATCTTCTCACGCTAAAAAAATACATAAGGTGAAAACAAGTCAAAAGTTAAATTGGGTTAAGAAGGCTTACGGTTGATCATTCAACAATCTTTCACCATAAGTACCACACCAAACAAGGCAGGTTGTAATTGTACATACACGAACCGTTAACGGACAGAAAGGCAACATACAATCTGATCACATCCCTGTTCATGTTTAACCAGCGGTTAGGATGAAGAATGATATAGGGTAGGGAGCTTCTAACTTTCACCAAAAGTCATCATCCAACAAGGCAGCTGAGACATGCATACATGGCCGTAACGATGGAATAGACATGCATGCTCGAACAAGTCCTCGTTCGAGTTTTTTTTTTAGACAGTAAGGTTTGTTGCTAAAAAAGGATGTAAAAATATGGTGTTAAATAATTTTTACAAAAACAACTAGTTTAGTGCCACAAATAAGGTATGGTTGCTAGTATAACTTTCCCCCAGACGTTCCTGTGATAATGACCTCGAACATATAGACAAACGCCTCCGATCACAGGAAATGACCAAAGACAAACCTAATTGGCGTTCCATCAACGGTCAACTTCCCTTACATCCAACTTTGTACTTACTTTTAACATAATAGGGTGTTATCGGCCCTCTTTTTACAAGACTTTACATCGTTGATTTTGTAATGTATCAACGAGTTTCTCGATCCTTCCAAGTTAATTCCTTTGGTATAAATATACTTCGTTTTGAACTGACTATATTTTTCCTTCTCTTTTTTTGAAACAATAAATAATTATAAGATCGGTTTGTTCCTCCGTCTTCACTTTCATAATTCATCCGGATATTTTTTCCATTGTATACACTTCTTCTTCGGACATGACTCTTAATTGCGAAATGTGCGAAAATTAAGAGCTACATAATTTTTCCATTGCAGTGTGAAATTCCCGATCCATTACAGAGATAGAAAAAATTTCACTTGACACATGAAAATACAAGACTTTACACGAAAGCAACTAGCAAAAATTGATTAGAATAGGCTTAAATCTACACGTATGCTAGGGTAATGGTGTACAAAACATATAATTGGTGTAGAAAAAGAAAGGAATAGCTCAACAGGTTGTTCTAGGGGATTTACTCTAAAAATGAGAGTAATAAAGGGTTACACGGGAGTTAACTAACGAGTGTAGTTAGTTAATTTGAAGACATGTAGGCTATTGTTTCTAATCCTATATATTTTAGTTGAACATGTTCCTCCATCATAAATCCAAGTAATAATCATTGCGGTCTCGAGTTGTTATACCATGCCAAGTTTCTAAAAGTCCACTACATCATGGCAACACTCATAATTTTGGGAATTTTGTTGACAAGATGGAAACAAAATAGGCTTAATTCTCATAATAAGTATCAAGGGTTATAGTGTGCTAGGTAATGTAACTAGTGATTTTTACAAAATTCATGCTAATTTTTTTTAATTTTGGCCGTTTTAAAGCACTTTGCATGTTATTTTGTAAAAAAAAGACAAGTACGTTCTAATTCTCCATCCCCCCACTTAAGTTATACAATGTCCTCGTTGTATAGATAAAACAATTAAATATTAAGGGAAAATAGAATTAAAACGGAAACTTCTGATGTTTTGCTCGTGATAATTCTCCAAGATGAGTTCTTGAGCAATAGTGTGTGGACTAGGGCTTAGAATGCCCGGTATAAGTTTCAAATACATGTCTTTTTTAGATTATACCATATCATAGTTTCAGCAAGGTCCTGCATGAGAGATTAGAAGACAAGTGCAATTTTATCTCGCTATAATGGTACAAGAAAATAATTTAAACACATTAACTGTACAGGATCAATACATTGTATCCAAACCCTTGGGATACGTCGTATGTTACTGTAGAAACAATTAAATTACTTGAAATTAAATATTTAAGTTTTAAATACCTGATAACGTTCAAACTCGTCCTATTAAGCCGTATCCAGTGGGGTTCAATCGCCGTATAGAGTGTCTGGGGAGACAGACTCGTGCAACAAACAATTAAAATGCGACACAATTAAAATAACTGGTTGTCTCCCGGGAAGCACTTTTGTTTTAGAAAAGTCTTTAAGTTAGACTTGCCCCAATTTAATCTCATCCTTATAAAACAACTTAGGGTCGAACGGGATGCCAAATGACACATACAAATTATTGATTAGGAAAATGAATGACATCCCATTTCTAATTATGATTACAAAGCAATGATTATTACATTTGATTCTTGATATAAAAGTTTCAGTTTTTGAAAAAACTTTATTAGATTATTTCATGACACTTGTTTCCACAACAGCTTATTCTGTCTTTGTGTATACAGTTACTTCATTGGTGATGGTATGACAAACATATCTCCTGAAGGTTGCTCAATATCAATTTTATCATTATCATTGTCCGTATCCAATTTTAAATCATCAGGATAAATTACGTTAAAAGGAAATAAATCATTAAAGTATAAAACGTTTTGTTCCTCTTCATCACATTCGGACAATGATGTTTCATCTTTCAAATCAAATTCATCGATATGACAAGGACTTATAGTAGGTTCAGTTAAAAGATTGATTTAGAGTTAGAGCTTCATTGTAAACACGGCTGGATTCTTTTCAAAAACTTTAAAGAAGTCTAATCATTTATAATAACTGTCTCAGGCTGGGTGTTGGTAAATTAAGGCATATATTGACTTTATCATTATTATTTTTAGGTATCGTTTTCAAAATTGATTGACAGAAATTATTTTATATGAAAAATGAATTTTTCGTATAAACTACCGTGTAATCTTCATCGTCGGATTCGTCAAACGATATTCTAATAGTCACAATTTCATTGTCGTTAAGCAGGGACTACTTGGATTCGCTAGAGAGTGATGTATTAGATGTTATATCATCAAAGACTATAGCTGGGAATTCAGTTTCGAAGTTTGTGAAACTATCGTTATCATCGTCACAATATTCCCTCTTACCGTATGTGGCTGTATGCCAATTAAATGTCTCACCGCGACTTAGAGCCTTTTCCTCTTGAAGTCTGATGTATTCCTCCATAGTGATATTGGGGTCGTCTATATTATCCTGCAATAAATTTGCTAGGAAAGAAAATGGTCACATAGCCAAATACGCCGTATTCAGTTAGCTGAATACGCCGTATTAATGAGAGAGTCGAATACGCTGTATTGGTTTAGAAAAAAAATTATACGCCGTATCCAAAGTGATGAATACATCGTATTCAGTATTCGGCTCAGAATACAAATACAAACAGAATTTAACAATGCAGAATTTAAACACACAATTAAGCACACAATGCGAATAAATACAAACATAATTTAAATAATTAAATTACTCTAAACTAAATTAATTAATGGTTAGAAATACGAATAAGAATAAGGTTTAATTAATTCATTCCCCGACAGCGGCGACAAAAACCTAATGTGCTCTCGTGTAGGGTCAATTATTTGATTATCAAGTTTTAAATTTATATTCTAGCATGACAAATTCTAAAAACACACTTTAACGAGCAGTGTACACCCCGGTCAAGAGGGAGTTGCGGTAATAGGGTGTCGAACACTAGAATGAAACATTAATCCTATATTCGATTACTCCCTCCGTCCCATAATTATAGTCCACCGACAAAAAAACTATTGAGTTTAAGAAAAACATCAATCCTTTATTGCTTTCTCTCTCTTACTTTTATAAAATGACAATTTTACCCTTAACTAATTAATTTATAACTTCTTTAAAGTGTGTAATAATAACATCAAGTGAGGGAGATATAGTAAACTTAATATAAATTTCCTATCTATTTTTGAACGTGGACAATTGATTTGGGACAAACAAAAAAGGAAACGTGAACTATAATTATGGGACGAAGAGAGTAGTATTTAATTAGTCTATTTACTGGTTAAACCTATGCTATGTACATTGTCTAATGATGGGGTTTTCAGCCTGAAAGACTGGCACAGGTTTAGTGGAAACAAATATCAATTCAATACACAATAAACACAAAAGAGAATTCCAAAAAGATAGCAAAGAGGTACAAGCAAATGATAGAAAATGTTATTGCCTATATTAAATCCGGTTCAATACTAGTTTGTTTGTTTTAGTGCAATGATTTACTTATCTTGAAGCGGCATATCATTCTTAAGACTTAGGCGGGTCATCATCCTAAGACCTAGACACAATTAATCCTGTCACAATTAACGCGTCCGCATAAAGCATCATTTAGTTTAATTATAATCTATCTTAACGAGACTTTACCCACTTATTGTTTGACAGTGTTTTATAATCTTTATCAGTTAATTAAGAGCATGATTGCTGAAACATAAACGGGTCACCTACCAGTCCAACTAAGCTCATAATTCAAAGACAAAGACAGAACGTTATTTGTGATCCTATAGGTCCAGTAATATGAAACATAATATGGAGAGCTATCCCGGTATCTAGATTACTTTTTAGGTATCACTAGACCCAGTTGAATGATAGGTCGCATATTCAAACACATAAACAAGTATGAGGTGATAAACATAATTAAACAATCAACGATTAATTAAGAAATCGATTTTAAAACAAACCAAACATTGAACTTTCATTAAGATGGCTAATACCCGAGGGTATTAGCCCACAACCATTGTAATTATACAAGCGTAATCAAACAATGAAAATCGAACGATTAAGAGAGTAAAAATTACACGATGTCTTCTATGGATTCGTGATCAATGCTTGACCTTTGTGGCTGATCTTCTCTTCTAAAATTCGTCTTTAATGAGTATGGTATAAGGAATATGATATTGCACACTGAAAACTCAATCAAACATAATCACCCCTTTGGTTTGTTGGCTGATTTTCAAACCAACAAGACAACCCCAAGCAACTCAAACCTTTCTTCAAAACCTTCCAAATATTAAAACCCACTTGTTTACACAAAACCCTAACTAAAGATCTTCAAGAAAAAGCCCAAAAACACTCCAAATCTTCACCAAATTCAACCAATCTTTGCAAGCACCTTAGGATACATGCTGTAATGTATAAAATGAGTAGAGAAAATTTTTTAGAGGGGTGCTGGTGGTGGTTTATGGATCGGCAGCCACAAAGAAAGAAGGGAGGAAGAAGTTGAGTGGTTTTTGTTTAGATTTTCATGTAAATGAGTTATGATTGTGTTTTATGGAAAAATGAAATGTGAGTTGTGTGTGTGTTGGTGTGGCCGGCTATATGGCTTGGTTTTTATTTTTATTTTTTTTATTTTTTATTTTTGCTAATTATTTGTGAAATGTAAAGCTTTTGATAAAAAGTGAAGATTAAAGGTAAAAGGTAAGGTGTTAGCATAAAGATGAAGTTTTCTAGAAAAGTTTGGCGAAGGCGCGAAATAAACATAAAATGCTAAATAAAAGATTATAAAACTTCGGGGTGAAGAATGAAAAATATTGAACTACGATAGACACGTAGACGAAATAAGATCTCAAACACGACTCAAACTTAGCTAGGAACACGAAATTTGCCAAATCGGGTAAAAGTAAAAGTAAAAATTTACTTAAGGGTAAAAATAAGAATAAAAATATAATTAATTTATTTATCTGAATTTACGAAATCTCACAGTCGATCCCCCTAAGGGAGCTCTGGTCCCCAGAGTTCAACTGGTGACTGCAGCAGACGAGGAGGTGGCGAAAAGGTGCGGGTACTTGGCCTTGAACTGATCTCGCTCCCAATTAAACTCAGCTCCTTGCCTAGAGTTCCAGCGAACTTTAACTAAGGGAATCCAACTTCGCTTCAACTTCTTGACTTCCCTATCCACAATTTCAACAGGTTCCTCTATGAAGTACAACTTGTCAATCTTGATTTCTTCCAAAGGCACACGTCTGTCTCTGCCAAGCATTTCTTAAGGTTTGACACATGAAACGTGTCATGAATGCTCATGGGGTAACCTTAAACGATAGGCTACAGTTCCAACGCGCTCTACAATCTCAAACGGTCCCACATACTGTGGTGCCAACTTTCCCTTTTTACCAAACCGAACCACCCCTTTCCATGGAGATACTTCAAGTAGCACGGGGGTCACCTGAAATTAAATCAAATCGGTTTAACGCCACTTATCAGCATAACATTCTGGCGTCCGCGCCGTCTATCAACCTCCTATTATTTGTCATAAATTTTCTCTGTGGTCTCTTGCACAATTTCAGGTCCTATCAGCTGAATTTCCCCAACTTCTACCCAAATTATGAGTGATCTGCACTTACGCCCGTATAGTGCTTCAAAAGGTGCACATTTAAGGCTCTTATGGTAACTGCTGTTGTAAGAAAACTCAACCAATGGAAGGTGAGTATCCCAACTCCCTTCGAAGTCCATAACACATGCCCTAAGCATATCCTCCAATGTCTGAATAGTACGCTCACTCTAACCATCGGTCTGAGGATGGTAAGCCGTACTCATGTCTAATCTTGTACCCAACGCCTTCTGAAGAGCTCGCCAAAAGTGTGACGAGAATTGGCCATCACGATCTAAAATGATGGACACAAGCACATCGTGTCTCGCTACAATTTCATTGATGTAGATTCTTGCTAACCTCTTCATTTTGAAATCTTTACGAATTAATAGGAAATGAGCAGACTTGGTCAATCTATCCACAATGACTCAAATCACATCATACCTAATACTGCTTCTAGGTAGCCTCATGACTAAGTCCATAGTGATGTTCTCCCATTTCCACTTAGAAATTTTGGGTTGCTGAAGTACACCTGAGGGCTTCTGATGTCCTGCCTTAATCTTAGAGAAGGTTAGGCACTTGCTAACGTACTCAACAGTGTCTTTCTTCATACCAAGCCACCAATACAGGTCTCGCAAGTCGTAGTACATTTTGTCTGCCCCGGATGTACTGAGTACTTAGAAGTGTGAGATTCGTCCATGATTAACTTCCTTATGCCTTCAACTGATGGGATCTAAATCCAGTCAACGAAGTAAATTCCCCCGTCATCCCGTTTTTCAAACTGAGTATCTAATCCTCGAAGCCACTATGCTGGAGCTTTGAGGTCCTTGGCAGCTTCTCTTTGTGCTTCCAAAATTTTTGTCTTGAGGCCGGAATGAATAGTCATGCTCATAGCACGCACTCGCCTCGGCTTAAATCTTTCCTTCCTACTCAGAGCGTTTGCAACAACATTTGCCTTGCCCGGATGGTATTTGATTTCACATTCGTAATCACTGAGTAGTTCAATCCACCGCCTTTGACGCATATTTGATTCCTTCTGATCAAAAAGGTACTGGAGACTCTTGTGATTAGTGTAAATGACACTTTTCGATCCATAAAGATAATGTCTCTAAGTTTTAAGTGCACACACCACTGCACCCAACTCCAAGTCGTGGGTGGTATAGTTCTTCTCGTGTGTCTTCAACTGTCTCGACGCATACGCTATCACTTTGCCTCGCTGCATCAGCACACACCTGAACCCTTGGTTCGACGCATCACAATAGACCACAAAATCGTTTGGTCCATCGGGTTACATAACTTCTCTTTCGGAATACAGAAGGCCTCTTCTTGCTTATCGCCCCACCTTCTGAGTCAACAGGGTGAGAGGCTTGGCGATCTTGGAAAAATTCTCAATAAACCTTCGATAATAACCTGCCAATCATAAAAATGAACGGATCTCTATCGGTGACTCAGTGGTCTTCCAGTTCTTGACCGACTCAACCTTGCTAGGGTCTACATGGATACCGTCTTTTTTGATCACGTGCCCTAGGAACTGGACTTCTTGTAACCAAAATTCACACTTTGAGAATTTGGCATACAACTTCTCTTTCTTGAACAATTCTAGAATCGTCTTTAAGTGGACTTCATGTTCTTCTTCTGACTTTGAGTAGATTAGGATGTCATCAATGAATACAATTACGAATTTGTCCAAATACGTCTTGCAAATGTGGTTCATCAAATTCATAAAAATTGCTGGTGCGTTTGTCAGCCCAAACGGCATAACTATGAACTTAAAATGTTCATATCGCGTCCTAAATGCAGTTTTCCATATGCTTTCCTCATGAACTCTTAACTGATGATAACCTGATCGAAGGTCATTT
>BQNB010213027.1:0-10089 GCA_026074375.1 Tanacetum coccineum
AAAGGCAAAGGAGTATGCCTACGAATTCAAGTCATTCTCGATCTAAAACATTCCTAGAAACATAAATCAGAAGGCATATGTTTTAAGCAAGCTTGCATCCGTGGCGTTCAATCACTTGACGAAAGAAGTATTAGTAGAAGTACTGAACGAAAGATCCACAGAAAGTTAGGAGGTCCACACCATAGTCGAAGAAGAGGGGGACAATTGGATTACTCCCATTATACAATGTTTGAAGGAAGGAATATGGCCGAAATACAAAAATGAAGCGCGGTGTTTAAGAGCTAAGATTGGCCAATATACGATGGAATCCGGTGTCCTCTTCAAAAAAGGTTACCTAGTGCCAATGCTGAGGTGCATGGGTCCCCTACATGCCATTTATGTCATACGAGAGATCCACATGGGATCTTGCGGCATGCATGTTGGTCCTCGCGCGGTAGTAAGAAAGGCGATTAGGCAAAGGTATTACTGGCCAACCATGCACGAGGATGCCAAGAAGGAAATAGAAAAATGTGACCCGTGTCAAATACATGCTCTGGTTCCGAGGCTTCCAAAAACTCTCATGACGCCCATCATGGCCCCTTGGCCATTCTATCAGTGGGGCATGGACATCTTAGGACCGTTATTACCAGCAAGAGGTGGAGCAAAATTTGTAATCATGGCGATGGACTACTTCACCAAGTGGATAGAAGCCAAGCCGTTGGTAAAAATAACTGGTGAAGAGGTAATACGTTTCATCATGGATAATATAATTTGCAGGTTTGGACTCCCAAGGATCATCTTCACTGACAATGGGGTACAGTTAGTAAATGACCCATTCAAAAGATGGTGCGGAAGATTTGAAATTCAGCAAATGAACACGGCGGTTGCTCATCCCCAGGCTAACGGCTTAGTGGAAAGAGCCAATAGGAGTCTGATGGAAGGCATTAAAACCCGCCTTTGATGGGAGAAGGCCGGATGGGTCGATGAATTGCCAAACGTTCTTTGGGCACATCAAACTTCAATCAAACAAAGCAATGGAGAAACCCCGTTTAGACTTACTTACGGCAGTGAGGCAGTCATTCCTGCAGAGATAGGCATCCCCACTTATCGAACATTAATGATTCAAGAAGATTACAATGAGGAGGAGATGCGATTGAATCTCGACCTACTACAAGAAAGGAGAGAAGCAGCTGCTATAAGAGAAGCAAAGTATAATACAGAAATGGAGCAGTACTACAACAAGAGGGTTCGCCTGGCGGGCTTTAGGCCGAGAGAGTTTGTATACAGAAGAAACAAAGCAAGCAGGGTGGATGACCAGGGTAAGTTAGGACCAAAGTGGGAGGGGCCATACAGAGTCACTGAAGCATATAAAAATGGCTCTTACAAGCTACAAACCTTGGAAGACAAGAAGGTTCCTCAAACTTGGCATGCTATTAACCTTCGAAAATGCTACATGTAGAATTTATTTTAATTGCAAGAATTATACGAGCTATGAATTTTGTTGAATTAAATTACAATGCCTCTACTCTGACTCTTTGAAAGAGGGGCAAATTTTCCGAATACATTATGAAAATGATCAACCAACCGGATGGCTCGCTACCTCCAGTCGGTTACGAATCATATTACCCGCCTCCCAGACTCAAGTTAAAGGGATGTGCCAGAGTGCATAACATCAAAAGGCATAATTTTCCCCACATACTCAAGTCAAAGGGATGAGCCAGAGTGCATAGCATCGAATGGCATAATTTCCCCCACAGACTCAAGTCAAAGGGACGAGCCTGTGCGTAGCACTGAAGGGCTTTATATACCCCATTGGCCAAAGGCATGAATAGGGACATAGCATCCCAAGGGCTAATCAAAACCTGAGACTAAAGTCAAAGGGATAAGCCAGGGCATAGCCCACCAAACGTCATATACTCCTAGGCAAAGTCCAAGGAGCAACTGCTTACACACCTTCTCGGTGGAAACCGGAAGGGCAAATAACACATAAGATAAAAGGCCACTAATTTACTAAGACATCACAGAAGTACAAAATAAACTTACTTCAGGTTTAATACGGGTAATTACAAAGTATCCAAATAAAACAGAATCCAAAACTTATTACATCAAGTTCAAACACGTAATTAATAGATACAAATCAATCTTGCGACTGGTTAGGAGCAGAGGCCGAGGGAGCCTGTCCGAAAGGAGGAGAGTCAGGGTAAACTTTAAGCAAGTCAGAAACAGAGTGACAAAAACTGTGAGAAATCTTCTCCACATAAGGATATCACCTCTTAAATAGCTTCTCATACTCAACGTTTATCTTTGTATCAGCATGAACATCAAAACCTTTCATCCTCCTCATAAGCTTTAAAAGACCCTCTTCGGATCGCTCTTCAGCAAGCCCTTTGCCCCATCCGACTTGGATGGCCAAGTTGAAAGGCCCGGATAAGCTTTGTTTGTACTCATGGCTCTGAAATAGACGCTCAACCACAGTAGGGAGAAGCTTGCTCATACAATCATATTTTTCTTTTTCCGTTCAGGTAAGTTGAGAGACCAGTTTTTCTTTCTCCTGAGCTCGTTCGACATTTAGCCTCTCAACATAGACAAGAGCAGAATCTTTCTTGGCCAAGGTGTCCTCCAACTCTTTGATCCGGAGGGCTTGGTCTTGGTTTACTTGGGATAGCTCTTTATTACGGCTCTCCGACGCCTTAAGCCTTCTGGAATAACCCTTGTGTTTACTCCTGAATGCCTTGAACTGGTCAGACAGAGAGTTGTAAAGATCGGAACTATGCTTTACGTCTAACCTAGCATGCATAAGTTTCCCGGCCAAATCCCCACACTCTGCATGGCTCTCGGCAAGCTCATTGAAGTTAGCCTGGAGGGTCTCAAACCTTTCAAGAAGGTCAGTCTGGGCCAAAGCTCCTCTCGCCAAAGCAAACTAAGCCTGTTCAAGGGCTATGGGGTTGTTAAGAGCATTCGACTCCTCTTTGGGCAGCAGAAGGAGCTAGATGAGTCATAAGCTCTCAACACCACATAGGGGTGTATAAACGGCACCTTTGAGGAATAAACCAATCAGGCACATAAAGGGAACTCCTCCTGGATGGTTCGCCCACCTCGGCATTACCTACAAACACATAGGAAGGGTCAAAATGATGATAAGAATAATATAAAAAGAAAATAGAAAAAGGACAAGTCCAAATGTACCTTGCTAGGTGGCACGTAGAGGGGAAGCTGACCAGGTGGTCTTTGAACTATGAAAGGTATCCCGGGGAGAAGGAGTCGGCTGAACCACCTTAGTATCAATATGGGTGATAGCCCTACCGGAGGCCTCCAGCTGAAGAGTCCCCACCCCTCCGTCACCTTGATGGGCATCTGAATAGTTGTGAATAGAATGATAGGCTATGCCTTAGGGAGATTCGCGAGGAGAACGATCCTCTCTCGACACAGCAGTTTTAGCAACGGCAACTGATGGTTTGTTGGGATTGATGGTCCTACTAGGCTCAGGAGAGGAAGTAGTCTCAGAAGCACCAGCGCCATCTCTGCACGCACTTGTTTTCTTTCTCTTAGTTGCAGGGCGAGAGCCCTCTCCACCATCACCGCCTTGACGTCTCCTCTCTCTCTTTTTAGCAGCAACCCTCGCTTTTCTTTCTTGAGCAACAACGATCATGGGATCCTCCACTTCAACTTCCTTTTGATGAGCCGTCTTCTTTGGAATGGTCTGGTCGGTGGGGAGAGGACACACATTGTGCTGTTCAATCCAATCTTGAGAAGTAAGGAGAGGCCCTTTGGAAATTGAAGCACCAGACAAAAAAAGGAAACAGAGATATTCAGACATGGTTACCACTGCAAAAGAAAAGGCAAATATTAGTGCACGCCGAAACGACCTCACATAGAAGAGCCAAATGACAAAATATTACCATTCCCCCTAGTATCTTTGAAAATAAGACAAAAACCAGGGAAATCCCATGTAGTAGCCAACCCTCTGTAAAAAAGAAGCCCTAAAGGCACAGGCCGAAGGTCTATGACCCGTTCGGTTAGTAGCAGCACATCTGAGGTTTGAAAGCCATCTTCGAGAACAAGATCATTGACATCGGAGTCATGATGTCTCCAGACCATAGCATCCGGTATAACCCGCCTATCCAGAAAGAAAAATCTTTTCTTCCATCCTTTTAACCCTAAGAAGGTCTCTTAGAATACCTAACCTCTGGTACCCTTACCAACCCTCCTCTTAAAAGAAAACCAGTGCCTTTGCTTGCTAACTTTATAAAAAACACAAAACAAGTTCACGAAGGGGACAATACCTAAACTCCAGCAATACAACTCAAACATGGTTAATCGGTTTAACCCTAGCGGCACAAGCTGAGAAATATGTACACGGAAATGCTTGATCATAGCCAATGGGAAGGTAGAAAAAGGCACCCTTATTCCCAAAAACTTAAAGTATTGCTCATATAACCCTATCATGTCAACCGACAATTGATCCATGGTCCATCCTTTCGTTAGTGCAACGGGATGTAAATCTAAGGGGATCCCATGCCGAAGGGCTAAAGATTTAACATCTTTAGAAGTCATCTCAGACTCATAAGATGGCATGTAAAATTTGGGCAACAGAGTAACATCAACAGTTTGGTCTTCCTCGAACATAATCAAAGATACTGGAGGGGGCGTATAATAATAAAGTTAGACAAGGTCGGAGTATATACTAGAGAGGCAAAGTCAAAAGGTCTTGGATGGACGTTCGGGGGAAGAGAAAACACACAGTAAAAATACGAGAGGACATCTATTTATAAGGGAAAAGTGGGTCACGAAAATGTCGTGTCGTGTCAGACCTTCGACGTGGCACAATCTACGCCGCTCAATGGGAAGCGATCACCACGTGTACAATTTCCCTCATTTCTAACCCCGAACAATAATGATTTTTAATCGGCTGTAATTATGTTTTTTGTCGTTACTAAAAAAAATAAAGAAATCCAAAGGGAAAGAAAATGAGTAAAGCACATCAAGTATTGTCTTATTAGTAAACTAATAACACAATACTGTGGGGGACATGTCCGTGTATATGTCTGGATGGGCACATCATCCGAAAGGAACATAACGTGTTCGGACGGGCACATTCGAAAAAGCCAAGGAAAAGACAAAACGCTAAGTTCAAGAAGGTTGGGACACCTCTTCAGACTTATGGTCAATAGCAAGCCCTCATGGGGACTTCTTCATCCTGAGATTTGCGAAACTGTGTCTACACGCAACATCACCGCTTGACACAAAAGCTAGGACTAGCTCGGCTTCCCCGATTTCTAAGTGTCAGAAATAGTGCATCGCTACAGTGGTTCAGGTAGTATAAATACCCCCTCATTTACTGCGATTAGGGCAGCATTTATTGCATTCTCACACATACACTATTTCACGCCCCTCCGGCTCCAATATTTACTTACTCTCATGCCTGAGCTTGGTCCTGGGATCACCCCTAGGGCGAGGCTAATGTGTCTTTCTTTCTTACTCTTAGGTACTCGAGCCCTTACCAGACGACAGGATCCTAACCGTCCTGTCCGGTGTGGATATTTACTTAAACATTCTCATTTTATTAACACATTGGTTCATAGGATGTTTTAATATTTAGTCGATTGATCCACTAATCAAAATACAGAAACAAGAAGGACAGGTTTATGCAATTCAAAATTGCAGGCTTTTTAGAATCTAACTTTAAGGTCTAGTAGTCAACATTTGGAAACCCAAAACAAGCCTCTAAACCCGTCACCTTTTGTACTTTTTCTCATATGCTTGTAAGCATCATTCAACATAGAATTGTTTGGGTCAAAATAAAAAATGATATGCAATAGTGTGATAATTAACAATATGCAATAGCGACCGATATAAAAAAGAGTTATGATTTGGGTCAAAATAAAAAGTCCATAATTGTATCAACTAATGAGGCTCAAATTCGCTCTAACTTTAGATAAGCCCAACATAACATAAGGAACGCTTAAGATTAAAAAAGGACCTATAGCTAAGTTACATGCAATATAAGGTTTAACGGGAAGGTTTACGCTCAAGTGTTGCTGCGGGGCGTTTTTGATTTTTGTTAATCTTTTTGTTTTTGTGAAATGGACGGTCATTGACTGTTAAAGATAAAAGACATCGCATGTAGCTTTAGTTAAAGTATTTAAACTTATCAAAAGCCAAACACATGATTGTAGTATTGTTGTAGTTTTAAAGTTTTTGCATTAACTGAGGTTTTATTTCGTCAACTTATTCTTATGTATAATCTGCTTTTAAAGCTTGACGACAATGAAGGCTTATGGCTTATTTACTATTGGCTTGTTGGTTCGGCATAAATTGGACTTATAGCTTATGTTGGTTTCGGCTTAATTGGTTTTGGCTTATATTGGATTTGGCTTATTTAGAGTTTTAGCTTATATTGATTTCGACTTAAATTTGGGCTTATGACTTATTGGGCTTCGGCCTATTTGATTCGGCTTATTGGATTTCGGATTCATGTTGGGATTATGCTCATTTTGGGCTTATATTTATATATGTTAGATTGGACTTATATAAAGTTATCGGGCTAAGTATTCAAACTTTCAATGGGCCATAAGGCCCAACGACTTCTAAATGGACTAATGAGCTTGTAAATGAATAAATGAACTTAGTTGGAAATAAAAGTAATGATATTGGACTTAACAAATGCTAATGGACTAACGTTGGATAAATAGATTTACAGAAGTGAAAAATTGGTTAATATGGTTGATTTTAGTAATAAATGGATAAATGCTTTGAAATAGGACTTTTTGACATATTATAAAGTGTTAAAATTGAAGGTCGACAAACCTTGGAAACCTTTTTCAAACGAACGGGTCATGTTAGAATTTTGTGAAAAGTGTCACACTTAGAAAATAATGTGGAATGATTATTTTGAGTCAGCTCAACTAAAGGACAAATGAAGACTTTTATAAATGTTAAATGTTAAGATTAAACGATTGAACATGGACATACTATGACGATAAGATTTTATACTCACCCCGTTTAGCCCGATAAAGAGACGAAAATAATAAAGTATTATTATTTTATATATAAATTATATATATATATATATATATATATATATAAATTTTAACGTTGCAGAGATATTTGTTCGCTTATTTTCGATCTTTGAACTCCTACTTATTTCTCGTTGAATTCTCTTGAACCTTTTGGTCGGTTGTTTCGTTTTAGTTGATGGATATGTTTTGAGTATTCAGTGTTGATGTCGCACTTAGCCCAAGTACATAGAGTTGTTTTACTTAAGTACCACACAATCATAATACCAAAACGTTTATAACAAGAATAAAGGTTAGTGATGAGAATAAAGGTTTTTACAAAGAGAACGAGAATTTTGTGTGAGTAAAGATGAACTCTTACACAATAAGACAATTTTGTACAAAATATTAATGAGGCGAAATAAATGTTAGGTCATGGCCGGGTACCATTGTGCGTAGTAGAGATTGTTTGGTTCATTAAGTAGAGATTGTTTGGTTCGTTGAGTAGAGATTGTTTGGATTCGTTATGTAGAGATTATCTGTGCGGTTATTATCATCTATTGAGGTGAGTTCTCATAACCCCATCTTTTTAAATATTTTTCGTTAGGGGAAAATGATACTCAAATGTGTTTTGAACTATTTTCTAAACTGTGTGGAATGTGGTTTTGTTTTTGGGATAATTAATGTGCTTATGATTGCTATGTGAATGATTTGGTACGATATGCTATGTGATATTTCTGTGTGGTTCTTCACCATAAATATAGCTCCAGCTGGTAGGCTTTAGGTTTGGTATGTCATTCGGGGTTGTAACCCTAAGAGCGTTGGTACACGCTGGTGATATGACTAGCGGGGATGCTAAGTCTTGGTACATGATTAGCGGGGTTGCTAAGTCATGGGTTTGTGATTGCATATATTCACTGTCATATAGCACAATTGTCCAACTGTTTGAGATATTGGTACATCGACTGGGTTTTGAGTCAAACCTACGAGCTCAGAAACATTATTGTTGACGTTTTTGAGTATCATTTCCAGGTGTGTCATTAACAAAGGTAAATGTGAAGTATTAGGAATCAAAGATGAGTACATTTAGGAGATTTATCGAAGGAAAACTGTTTGACCTTTCCAAGGTCATGAAATTTGTAAACATTTATAAATAAACTTTTGCAAACAATGTATGGTGTGATCTTGTATCTTGTGCAATGTGAATCATTATGTCACATTCACGTGTTTTCGTCGCTGACGGGGTGTGACATATTGGTAATCAGAGCCAAGGTTATAGATAATGCTTTTTTTTCAAATAAAAAGAAAACGCAACTATAACCAAACTAGAACTTTTGTAAAACCTCAAACATGGTGAAAGTCGATTAGCCTGAGCAATTCATGGTATCTCTTAAATTACGCATAGTTCCTGATCAACTATGCTTAATTTACAAAGGATCATGAAATGATGGGGGTAGTTTTCTTAAGCTATGTTAGAGGAAGGGATGTATGTATAGATGATAAGACCACCTAAAAATGAGTTGACCTCAAACGTACGTATTGGGTAATAAGTACTTTCGTGTAGTGATGTGATATGGAAACACCTGCGAGTGTTGGAATATAGAGTGTTGTTGATTGCCCAGTGCTTGCCATGATGCCTTGATGTTAAAAACCGTTTAAACTCCTCTAGGATAAAAAATAACAAAGTATTGACATGCAACGGAATATAAATAAAGAACAATGTTGTTGAACAAGATTTACATTCATACAAGCCCTAATTTTATATGATCAGTATAGAACGGTTGCCTAACTGTAACAGGATTAAAGAAACCTTTGATCTTAGAGCTAAACCACACTAGACGTCTACATCATTAAACACACACATGTTTTAGTTCACACAATCACACACATAAACTATGTCTAGGGATCTCTTTATATAAAGAGTCCATAAGACTTACAAGGAAATCTAATTATATTAGGAAACTAAATCTTTTATCTTTTAAGCAAATCTTTTAGAATCCTTCATCTTTTGTAGAATTCCATATTGTTGACTTTGATCCTTTTGTTTCATTCTTTATCATTTTAAGCAAGTTCTTTTGTATCATCAAATCAATAAATCTCAACAATCTTCCCCTATTTGATGATGACAAAACAAACACTGATTCCAAGATGATCCATAGTAGCTTAATCTTCAGCAATCATCATCTTTAAATCTGATCTTCCATGAATGAAACAATCTTTAATCTTCCCCTTAACTTAAGATTTCCTTTGAACTTGTTGATACTTCTTCAACATAATGAAGTCTTCAACATCTTGTTCCATGCCACGCCACCACACTTAATAAGTTGCAAATCATAACATATCATCTTTGTAACATCTTCCTCTTTTTGTCATTATCCATTAGGGGACTGCAACTTTGATCTTTACAACTATAAACCATATAATAAACTTCTAATCCAAGCTTTCTAATGTCTCAAATTACCCTCCATGACGCACAATACAAATAATAAATTCAAACAGTAGAAACTTAAACTAGCAGCAGTAATAATGACTTAGCAGTAGTAAGAAACAAAACCTTCCCCTCAAGTGGTGCATGTAACATATCCAAATGGTTAAAAACTTTATCATATTCTTCCCTTGAGACCAATATGTTAACCATCTCTTGACCAAAAGTAATAGAATCAACCATAAGAACTGTACGAATAACTAACCATCAGTAGTAACGAATACCATGTAGTACCATCCATGAAGAGCAGCACTAAAAATGACTAACAGTAGTAATCGATATGTTAACCATCTCTTGAGACCAATATGTTAACCATCTCTTGACCAAAAGTAATAGAATCAACCATAAGAACTGTACGAATAACTAACCAACAGTAGTAACGAATACCATGTAGTACCATCCATGAAGAGCATCACTAAAAATGACTAACAGTAGTAATCGATACCAAGCAGTAGTAACAATAAAGAGTAGCACTAATGAAGTAGAAGCAGTATTAAAAACATAGAAACAGTATTAACCAAGTAAGAGCAGCATTAACCATGCATACGCAGTACTAACTTCTATGAAGCAACATTAACTTTGTTCGAGCAGTATTAATTGTTGTAGAGCAGTAGTAACCATGTATGAATC
>BQNB010213032.1:0-10089 GCA_026074375.1 Tanacetum coccineum
TTTATGTGTTTTTTTTCTTTATCAGATTTCTCCACCAAAATAATGCCAGTTTTAGAAGTATTTAAGCTTTTTAATTAAACTATATTCAAAAATAATAAAAATTTTGAAGCATCATACCTAATAAGGAAAGATTCTTTTTTTTTAAATGCAAAATTCTTCACTTTTCGTTTTCCTTTACTAAGTAAAAGATTTGTTGAAATTAACGATAATAGTTAGCAGTAGTAGTTAGTAGTAAGTAGTTAATATTAACAGTTAGCAGTATCAGTTTAATTTATAAAATGTTTGATAAAATAATTGTAACTGTAATTTTAAGGTGTAAAATGACGTAATGTTGAATGCTTATTCATATAGAATTTAGAAATTAACGTTTTTATAATTTATAAATGCTAACTGCTTTTTTTCAAACAATATTTGTAATAATAATATTAAATACTAATTGCTTAAAAATATTCCCGAAAGAAATCTGTCAAACACACCCTTAATTCACTTTTAAGTTTTACTCCCTCCTCCCAATTTATTAGTCTTTTGACTTTTTAAAGTCTTTATTTTTCAACTTTGACCGTAAATATTTTTGTTTGTGTTATATAATACTTGACGAAAATTATACCAATGAAAATACATTTAAAATTCAATCCATACATATATTTTTCATCAAGTATTATATAACAAAAAAAAATTAATTAAGGTCAAAGTTTAAAAAGAAAGACTTTAAAAAGTCAAAAGTGGACTAATAAATTGGGACGGAAAGAGTAACTATTTTGTATTACAGTGAAGTAGTGTTTGATAAGTTTGACAAAATGACAAAGAATGGCTCCTAACTCACATTCCAAAAGAGCAATTGCCAAAAACAGTTAAACCAAACAAGCAAAAAAATGACATCTATAATATGCAAGAGTTTGGTGGGAAATCATCTCATAACAAGACAGATGAATTTATAAACAAGATTAATTGATGAACGGTTACAAACAACATGTAAATTTACGTTGTCTTGTTCATTATTTAGTTTTATTTATCAGTTAGTGTTGTTCATCAATTTATTAACAACATAGATTGATGTTGTTTTGTTCATAAGTTGATTTTGTTCATCAGTTAGTGTTGTTCATCAGTTAATCAACAAGACGGATAAACAAGACTAAATCATGAACACTTACGTACAACATGTAGATTGATGTTGTCTTGTTTATCAGTTAGTGTTATTCATCGGTATTAATCCATGTTCATCATTGTTCATCATAACTCATGTTTTTCATCATCAAATATGACTAAAACGTCATCTTTAACGTGTGATATTTCACTCATATGACATCGGATTTGAGTGATTCAAAAACCCCAGTAAAGATTGACATAAAATCTATAACTTTTATGTTTTAATTTTTTTTAATTTGTATATAATATTTGTCAAATTTATGGTTAAAAATGCAATAAAACGCAATGCGTACAGTTTTTTTACAAAATAAAAAAAAAAAAAAAAAATCATTTTTTGAATCTTACATTAATAAAACAATTAATGGTGCGTTGCTGTAAAAAAATTAGTAATGAACTCATAGCAACTGTAATTTACCAAGGATAGTCTTACATGAAATTTACGAGTTTAGCAAAGCAAATGATTACTTGGTAAGTTACCAACGGGCAAAAAGGTTACACGCATGGACGCAAACAGAGCTAAAAGTTATCCAGTGCCAATCTTTTTCAATTGCAATAAAAAGGAAAAGACTATAAAAAAGATGAGATTTTCAATAAAAATGATTGAGTTTAGTAAAAGTGGTGTTCACTGTTCACTTATTAACTAAGCATTATTTAGAAACACAATATTTTAGGATTGGGTGCACTTGGGAGAATTCGATATACTTCACGATGGTGTTTTTCAAGTCAAGGATGTTCGATCTATGTTAGATGAGGCTTTTCTCCTTAAAATGGAAGTTCCTACTCGATGGATTAAAAATATTCCGATTAAGGTAAACGTTTTTGCTTGGAAACTTTATCTCGATCGTTTACCTACTAGATCGAATTTGTCTCGTAGGAATGTCTCGCTTCCGTCTTTGGCTTGTCCTTTTTGTGATCTCGTGCTCGAGGATTCGTCCCATTTATTATTCGGTTGCTCTGTGGCGAAAGATATTCAGAAGTTAATTTGTAGATGGTGGAATTTGGATGTTCATCATTATGAGTTGTACGAAGATTGACTCTCTTGGTTCAAATCTATCCGTTTAGGTTCTAAGACGTAAAGAGTGATTTGAATGCGTGTTTTAACGTTCTTGGTGTAGCCTTTGGAACTTCAGGAACATTCTTTTTGCGTTCTCCTATTCCCCGAAAGTATGCTTTTCGACAATATTATTTTACGGCTCTTTTTATTGGTGTGTAAGCTAGACGTAATAGAACTTTGAATAGGAGTTAGTTTGGCTTCAACACCCTTTTAGATTCCTTTGTAATTTACTGAATCTCCTTGCTAGTGGTTCTAATAAAGTCGCCGTTAAAAAAAAACACTATGAAAAAAAATTTTATCGGGGTCCTGTGATACCGCAGGACTCCTTAATTTCGTCCATGGTTACGCGAGTTAAGTGAAACATGTTTCCATGTTACTAACGCGTGAGTGCCTTTAATAACGATGTGTTAATCGACTGGATTTGGAGGTCGGGATCCTACTATAGTTTGTTTGATTTTATTATTTTTGTGTTTTTCTCCCGATCTTAGTATTCTAGTTTTAGGACCACTGTGTAAGTTTATGGTCTAGTATTATTGGTGTAAAATCTAGTAAGATTTAAGTTTACGGTCACACGTCATTGGCGTAAGATTAGAATTATATATGTAAGTAGGGGCGAATTCATGATTCTGAGTTATCAGGTGCACACTTTTTTTACGAGTATAAAGAGAAAAATGAACTAAAAGTTACGATTTCATTAAACAATAAGAAGACATGAATGTGTTTTGGCATGTTAGCGGACTAAAAAAATATGCGTGACACAAAATTTAAAACCAGGTTCATTTAAAAGATATCAAAATTTTTCGCGAAAATTCACAATAGGTGGCAAACATCCATTGGATTTTCATAAAGTTTCGAAAATCCCTTTAGATCCGCCCCTGTGTGCAAGTTTGATTTAAGTTTAGGGTCAGACATCGTTGGTGTAACTTCTAGTAAAATGTAAGACTAATTGTAATGGGACCAAATCATTTGGTCGATCTCTCCATTTAGGATGTGTCCCTCCCACGAAGCATGCACCAGACGCGTCCCCTTCCTTCTTTTGGCGACCGAGCAAACGAAGAGTGTTTTGTGTGTGTTTTTTTTTTTTTTTTTGTGGAGGAGCTGATTTCTTACACTTACCACGAGCATTTGGTTTGTGTTTGGCTTAAAAGTCTAAAGAATTTATACCAATCATATTTTTTTTTAATATAAAACTAAAAGAGGAGTAAAATAATACAAGATGTCCGAGAAATGGAGGACATTAATTATGTATGACCGTACAGAGTCCAGCTGGAGATCTACACTCACGTGAGAGGCGATTGGTCACGGGTGACACGTGGAGAGATATTAGTGGCGTGGGCCCCACTGGGTTTGATTTTGACCCTTTGAAGTCAAGTTCATTGCTACATGATCCACGTCATCGTCTCTATCCATATTAGGATAACTTTGGATGACACTACTCCATCAAAGATCTCAAAACCCATGATTCTTTTGACTTTTTCCTTTTTATAAAAAATGGAGTGAACGGGATTACTTTCGCAACGGATCGATAACGTCAAGTACTATTTGTCAGTCGTTGAGACTTACCGTGCAACGAACTGATAACCTCAGGGACTATTTTCGTAAGTTTTTTAAAAATATATATTAAACTTCAACATTTTTTATAAAATTTTACATATGACAGAAGCATTGCAATATTTGGCTCGTTTTATTCGCAATTCGACGCTCTTTTTAGGGACATTTTTTTTCGAATGAATCGATAGATATGCGCTCCAGATTTGATAAATAAAGTTTATTATATAAAAAATTAGTAAATAAGTAAAAGTTGAAGGTCGGTTTTGTAACTTTTAACAAACTTAAGGGTGCGCAAACGAGGTGCGTTTTGTAAAAAAAATTTGTAAACATTTTAAAAATATATATTAAACTTCAATATTTTTTATAAAATCGTACGTATGTCAGAAGTATTGCAATATTGGGCTCGTTTTGTACGTAATTCGACGATCTTTACAATGACATTTTTTTTCCGAATGAATCGATAAATATGCGTTTCATATTTGATAAATAAAGTTTGTTATATAAAAAAGTCGTAAATAGGTTAAAGTTCAAGATGCGTTTTGAATTTTTTTTTACATAGTCACTCGTGAAACATTTATTATTTTATTACAAAAAATTACAACAGCATACTTGTTGTTTAATATATATTTATAATTTCAAAGTTCTAAAAAAAAGATTGATAAATTGATGGTAGATAGATATTGTTTTACACTTAATTCTAAGGTTGTGTGTAAAACAACACCTATATATAGCTTCAAAACGCTTTTGTTTTCAATTACTATAACGTATCCTACAGATAAAAGATCTATTTATATCTATATGTATATATAATAGTTAAAAACTTTTTTTAAGGGTGATACTATTGGTACCTCTCTGGCCTATCAAAAGTACAGATGTTTCGTACTTTTGATTTCTTTTGTCTCCCAGTTTACAGTGCAACACAGTTTTTTATCAGTTTATGTTCCGTACTTTTTGACAGTTTAATATTTTTGACTTGTTAAACTTTATAATTTTCGTTTCGCATTCTCCGTTTCACTATTTTATAATATGCACAAAATTATATAAATACAAAATAAATAAAAAAGTCGGAAAAAACAGGAGGATACAAACGACTTTTTAAGGGTACCAATAACCGAACCTTTTTTTTAATTGCAATGACGTCATAACTGAAGTTATTCATCCACGTGTCAGATAATTGCTTCATTTGCTTCTAGCTACTTTTTTGGTACCTCATATTTACGATTTGGTTTTCTTATATTTACTTATTATAAATATACACAATCGTTGACAAAAACGCAGTCGTTTTGACTGTAGGCCCTTAGCTACAGTAACGGGCTCTCATTTTGGACCAGCCCGAATAGTGTTTTTTTTTTAAATTTGTATGCACAAAGTAGGAGGGAAAAAAAATATTACAAAAGTTCTGATTTATTCATGTATGTATGTATGTATGTATGTATGTATGTATGTAATAGTTAAAAACTTTTTTTAAGGGTGCTACTATTTGTATCCCTCTGGCCCATCAAAAGTACGGATGTTTCGTACTTTTGATTTCTTTTGTCTCCCAGTTTACAGTGCAACACAGTTTTTTATTAGTTTCTGTTCCGTACTTTTTGACAGTTTAATATTTTTGACTTGTTAAACTTTATAATTTTCATTTCGCATTCTGCGTTTCACTGTTTTATAATATGAATAAAATTATAAAAATAAAAAATCAAAAAAATCAAAAAAAATAAGAGGGTACAAATGGCTTTTTAAGGGTACCAATAACCAACACTTTTTTTATAAGTGATGATAGAACCACAAAAAACTGAAGTTATTAATCCACGTGTCAGATAATTGCTTCATTTGCTTCTAGCTACTTTTTTGCTACATCATATTTACGATTTGGTTTTCTTATATTGTTATATTCAAAACTCATTCAAAACGACGTCGTATTGCGTCGTGGGCTAAATGAGCCCAACAGCGGCCTAATGAAAAAAAAATCGGCCCAAAATAAAAACTTACAAAATGAACCCTCTACATTTAACTATTTACGACTTTTTTATTCCAAACGACGTTGTATTGCGTCGTGGGCTAAATGAGCCCAACAGCGGCCCAATTTAAAAAAAAAACGACCCAAAATAAAAACTTACAAAATGAACCCTCGACATTTAACTATTTAAGATTTTTTTATATAATAAACTTTATTTATTAAATATATAACATATATCTACCTATTCATTCAGATAAAAAATACCCGCGTAAAGATTTTCGCATTGCGAACAAAACGAGCATAATATTGCAATGCTTCTGATATACGCACGATTTTATAAAAAAATGTTGAAGTTTAATATAAATAGGAAAAAAAAAAATTACAAAACGTACCCTCGACATCTAACTATTTACAATTTTTTTATATAATAAACTTTATTTATCAAATATATAACATATATCTATCGAGTCATTCCGACCAAAAAATATCCACGGAAAGATATTCTAATTGCGAACAAAACGAGCCCAATATTGCAAAAAAAATCAAATTATTAAACATGAGGCCAAAAAAATAAACCCGCGCAAAATTAAAAAATAAAAAATTAATGGCCCGCAACGACACGCGAAAAATTAACGCCCCGCAGCAACGCGCGGGTAATTCTGCTTGTTTATATAAAGGCTCATGTTATAAATATCCATTCAAAAAAGTCATTTGTACCCCTTATGTTTTTTGATTTTTGATTTATTTATTTATTTTATTTTTATAGTTTTGTATATGTTAAAAAACTGTGACACGAAAAATACGGAACGAAAAAAATAAAGGTTAACCGGTCAAAAATATTAAACTGTCAAAAATTACGAAACAGAAACTGATAAAAAACTGCATTGCACTGTAAACTGGAGAACAAAAAAACATGTTTTGTACTTTTCTGGTACTTTTCTTATACTTTTTAACGGGTCAAGAGGTACCAATATTAGCACCCATAAATGACCTTATCATGTCTTTTTCATTACACTAAATTTAAACGTACGATATTTTTCTGTAAATCAATGTCAACAATAATTTATTTCTTCACACATTGCCCATCTATATCATCAGTCAATTTCGAGTAGGTTGTAGCATGATGTTAAAATTAGAGTTAATGACATGTTTGGTCCTTGTGGTTATGCTCAAATTGCATGTCTCATCTTAAAAAGGCAATAATTACACCAGACGTCTCTGTGGTTGACCAAAATGAGTTGACCAGCCCTTTGACTTTAATCTCATCCATTTTTTCGTTAACGTCAAGGGCATTATCGTCACTTCATAACTTTAAGTTAACCTCATGGACCAAGCATACAACCTCAATAATAGAGTATTAAACTCCCGTCATTTTACACACAACTGCTCTCTCGATCATTCTTGTACACTACAACACGCTGTGACATCGATCATTCTTGTACAACAACTACTCTCGGATCATTCTTGCCACTCGCTCTGACATTTGATTCAATTAAAGTGAGTATTTATCTTGTTTTTGAATGTGTGTTGTTTTCTTAATTTTTAATTTTTGATTGCCCTAATTTCTGTTTGCCCTAATTTGTTGTTTGTTAGATACAAAAATGAAAGACATTGATTGGGACAAAGTTAAAATTACTAACGAAGTAATGGAGTATGTGATGCCTAAATATGGGAATAAAAATTAGATGAAAGATAATTCATGGTCTCGGATCATACTCGAGGATATATATAACACATTCTACAAAGACGAAGCAGAGGCAGGCGAAGAAGCAGAACATGCAAAAGAAAGTGAGGATATGACACTTTCTATCATGAAAGGTTAGTGTATTTGTTGCCTTATAAGCCTAATGGTATGAAACATGTGTTATATGCCTGAGACTTTATACATGTAGTTTTAATGGTAGTTCCTAACACCCTTAATAGTCTTAATGGTAGTGCCAAACACCCCGTAATAGTATGCAATTTGTGTTTTAGAGAAATTCTTATCCATGGTAGAATCTGATAAGGGAAAGGTGGTATCTGATGACTTATTCATGATAGAATCTGATAAGGGAAAGGAAAAGCTGATGGTATCTGATGAGATGGTTGACTATGTTTTGGAGAAATATGGGAATAAGTGGAAATGTGAGGATGAAATAGCTGATGTCATACTGGAAGACTTGCGGATTAAATATGAGAAAGGTTAGTTTATTATTTGCAGATTGCATTTATAGGTTGTTTGGAAGTGTCTTGTATATGTACATTTAACGTGTGTCAAATTGGATTTAACATGTCTTAACCTTTTTAACTTCTAGATGATAAGGTGTGACAACTGTGCTTTGAGCATGTTAGTCAAACCGTTGGTATTGACTTGAATATCATTATGTGCTATAATAATTATGTGTTTATATGATCTTATGTGAGTTTGGCTACCAATCCATGGAGCGTGATCGTCTCATTGTGATTGAGTTTATGGTTGTTATGGGCATTTCATTTTGGTCACATTTTAGTGACAATGAAAATGATGGTATAATTCTATGTGTGTACGTATTTATATGTATATGTATACGTATTAATATCTTTAAGTGTTAGTAGTTAGTAAAATTAAAAGTTTAGTTTAGAAAATATAGAAATTAGAACTTAGTTTTATTAAGTTAGTAAAATAAAATTAGAAATAAAATTTATTTATAGTCATTTAATTTAGTTTTAATTTAAAAGGTTTAAAAGGTAAAATAAAAGGTTTTTATAAAAATGTCAAAATTAAGGGTTGAATATGTAATTAATAATAATTAAATAAATAAATAAAAAATATATAATATGGACGAAATTAAATAAAAAAATAAATTAAAAAAATTAATTAATTAAGGAATGTTTGGTTGGGTCGGTTTGGAGGAGAAGGAAAAGGGAGAATATAAACCCAATTTTAGTCCAAGTTGGATTCTAATTAGGTAATTATCCAAACCTTTTTCTTTTCACTATAAATACAAACCTCTCCTCCACTTTTTTTGGTGAAATCAGTCGAACCAAGCAGAGAAAAAAAAGATTTTTTTTATCAAGATTCAAGTTGGTGATTTGTGTAATCAAATCAAGGTTTAGGTAAGTTCTTAAACTCTTTTAAATTAATCTTCTTTTTAAAATTAATGTAACAATAAATTGATGGAATTAGGGTTTTCATATTCTCTGTAGATTAATGATGTTAGACAAATTAGAAGTGATTAGG
This sequence comes from Tanacetum coccineum, assembly GCA_026074375.1. Classification (NCBI taxonomy): domain Eukaryota; kingdom Viridiplantae; phylum Streptophyta; class Magnoliopsida; order Asterales; family Asteraceae; genus Tanacetum; species Tanacetum coccineum. The sequence continues at coordinate 8,902 of BQNB010213032.1, forward strand.
GATGAATTATAAGCGTTTGGGTGTAATCGGTTAGGGTTAGATCGCGTTAATTTATGATTTAGGGTTTGACAGATTTTAGGGCTGTGTTCAACTGAAGTTATCTTAATGATAAAAACGTTTTTATTTATGAATCTTATGTCCATTGATAAGTTCAGAGAGTCTAGTTTCCAAAAAGTCCGGCCCCGAAAGGTTTTGAGGTCGGGAAGTTAGTCAAATAATTTTCGCAAGAAAAGTTGTCAAAACAGTAAATTCGGGTCAGATTTGGGTCTGATTTCGGGGAGTAAAACCCCTACTTAAAATTTAAATTAGGGTTAGCCAAAAATCAGAGGTCATATTTTAGGTGTCTATTAACTCCAGTTCGAAGGGCTAGCGTTAAAACATTTTCTAAGTATTTTTAAGGACGTCAAACTTTTTGGTGTGCGTTCAGATCCGAATCTGAGTACTTTGTAATGATGAATTTTTATAAAATAGTTGCACTTAGTATTATTTTTTTTTAAATCACAGTAGCTCACAACTCATTGGAGAGCTAGGGGATGTAAGGATAACCATCAACTATGTGTTTTAGTATTTTATTTGTGGTCATAAAGTGACTACAAATTTCTGTCGGAAACTGAAAAATTGGAAGTTAATGGTTAAGGTTATATAGGGTATGAAAATGATATGGGAGATGTATTTAAAGGATTATAAACTTAGTATAAGGTCTAGAAGTCCATCATATGATTGTTACATTGGCTTGGGCATTAGCCTAACCGAGTGTAACTTGTGTTTAGATTGTGAGCAAGAGTTTGTCAAGTAGCTGAGCATCAAGTAAGTTTCATAGTCCCATTTTACTATGTTTTATTAGGATGAAAATGATGAAAAATATGTTTTGAATTGTTTTAATTACTGTGATTATGTGGTTTAATTTAAGCATGTACTTTTATGTAGCTATTATATGTTTATGTGCTGCATGTCGTATGACATCCATGGAGTGTGATCGTCTCCTTGTGATTTTGTTTGAGATTGGTTTTCGCCTACTTTGTGGGTATGACATCCATAGAGCATGATCATCTCCTTGTGATTAAGTTTAGATTTGTTTTTCACCTACTTCGTGTGGGTATGATATTGTGTAGATACGGTACCAAGAGTCATTGGATCGAGAATAATCTTCCTACCTAAGACTATGAGATAAACTTTGTGGTTTGGATC
>BQNB010213035.1:0-10089 GCA_026074375.1 Tanacetum coccineum
TTATTAGCTTATGCTTGTGCCTTAGATTTTAAACTATTCCAAATGGATGTAAAAATGCATTCCTGAACGGTTTTATCAATGAGGAGGTATACGTGGTACAACCTCCGGGATTCATTGATTTCAAAAAACTGGATCATGTTTATAAATTAAAGAAAGCTTGATATGGTCTTAAACAAGCACCCAAAGCTTTGTATGATAGATTAAAAGCTTTCCTTATTAAACATAAATATAAAATAGGAATGGTAGATAACACTTTTTTTACTAAGAAGAAAAGTTCAAATCTCATCATTGTTCAAATATATGTCGATGACATCATATTCGATTCGAATTGTCAAGACATGTGTGATGAATGTGCCAAAATCATGCATGACGAGTTCGAGAACTTAACTTCTTCCTTGGATTACAAATTAAACAAATGGAAGATGGTATATTCTTTAATCAATATAAGTATATTAAAGAAATGCTTAAGAAATTTGGTCTAGAAGATTCTAAACCAATGAAAACCCCCATGTCCTCCGTAACTAAACTCACAAAAAATGAAGAGTATGAGTCGGTAGATAGTACCAAGTATCGAGGCATGATAGGTAGGTTATTATACCTAACGGTAAGTAGGCCTGATATCATGTTTAGAGTCTGCCTTTGTGCCCGCTTCTAAGAGGCTCCCAAAACCTCTCACCTTGAAGCGGTTAAGCATATCTTGCGATATATTAAAGGTACTACGCACTTAGGATTATGGTATCCTAAGGGGACTGACATAGAAACCATAGTATATGCCGACTCTGATCATGCGGGAGATTATGTCGACCAAAAAAACACTAGCGGTATTTGTACGTTCGTAGGATGTTGTTTGACATCTTGGTTCTCGAAGAAACAAACCGCTCTTGCTATATCCACTATCGAAGCCGAATACGTAAGCGCCGGAAAGGCATGTCAACAAGCACTATGGATCAAACAAGCTCTCATCGACTACGAAGTACGACTCGACAACGTTCCCATCATGTGCGATAACAAAGGCACGATTGACCTTAGCAAAAACCCGGTGCAACATTCTAGAACTAAACACATCGAATTACGTCATCACTTTCTTCGTGATAATGTCCAAAAAGGACATATCTCAATCGAAAAAGTGCCGTCCGTCGACAACATCGTCGACATTCTTACTAAACTCCTTAAACGTAAATTGTTTAACTATCTACGTCTTGGTTTAGGAATGATGGAAGACATTCCATAAACCATATTAAGTTCGCTTCTCATTCTTCTGTCTCAAAACACAAAAACAAACACCCCCTCTTCCTGCTGCCATTGACGAACTCGACTTCAAATCCACCTATAACACCCTGTGTTTTCAAGTCTTTGACGACGTCAATAAATGTACTATTCATTTTTAGTATTGTACGTCCAAACGCTGGAGGATATGCTTCGAGCTTGTGTTATGGATTTTGGTGGCAGTTGGGATACTCATCTTCCATTGATTGAGTTTTCTTATAATAACAGCTACCACACAAGCATTAAGTGTGCACCATTCGAGGCTCTGTACGGGCGAAAATGTAGATCCCCCGTTATATGGACTGAAGTTGGAGAAAGTCAGCTTATTGGACCAGAGATTGTGCAAGAAACGACTGAAAAGATTTTTCAAATCAAGGAAAGATTAAAGACGGCTAGGAGTCGCCAGAAAAGCTATGCTGATAAGAGGCGTAAACCTCTTGAATTCGAAGTTGGAGACCGAGTGTTACTAAAGGTATCTCCATGGAAGGGAGTGGTACGATTTGGTAAAAAGGGAAAACTAGCACCACGATATGTCGGACCGTTTGAAATCATCGAGCGTGTTGGACCGGTGGCTTATCGGCTGAAGTTACCCCAGGAGCTAAGTTGTGTTCACGACACGTTTCATGTATCGAACCTCAAGAAATGTTTAGCTGAGCCAGATGTTCAAGTACCTTTGGATGAGATCGAGATTGATGAAAATCTGCGATTTGTCGAAGAGCCTATTGAGATCGTAGAGCGGGATGTGAAGAAGCTAAAGCGGAGAAGAATCCCATTAGTCAAAGTTCGTTGGAACTCTCGTCAAGGAGCTGAGTATACTTGGGAACGTGAAGACCAATTCCGGAAGAAATATCCGAATCTTTTCTCCGAACCTGTACTTTCCTCAAATGCCGAAACTTGAGCCTTGAGGACAAGGCTCTTCTAACCGGAGGAGACTGTAACATTTCATATTTTCAGGTCTTTTACGACATCATCTATTTTACTAAATTTTTTTTTTCTCGTACGCGTTTACTTTTATTTTTAATAGTTAAGTTAAATCGCGTAAGTTAAAAATTATCGTTTAGCGTAAACGGACACCAAACAATTAAATGTTTACATCAAGCAAGGGTTATATAATTATTTTGAGGATAATTATTAACTTTGTTCATTTTATTTTTATCGGATACGTAAAGTGTATACGTTTCGCGATAAATTGCGTTTAGACACTCCCGGAACCACAAAAACTTTCCTACGCTTCAACAAATACCCACTTTTATACCCAATACATAAAAGTTACTAAAATATATCATGTACATCTTTGTTTTGCCGAAATTCTTGCATCATGTACAAAGATATACATGAAAATTTAGTTTAAACTTGCAACTTGGTCAAATTAGACACCATACTTCATAAATGGCACCATTCCTACCATACCTTGACCAAAGACTAGGACCATGGCCATTCCTAAGACTCTTTTATGTCCCCTTGACTAACCTAACATGTTTACTACTTATACATTGTGCAAGTAACAAAGGAAAGACTCATAACATTAACACTTGACCAAAAATCAAACAAAATCACCTCCTTTACCCTCTCTATATGCTACGGCAAACAAGCACCCCTTTACCAAACCCATACAAAATTTTCTACAATCCATACACTTCTATATACACCTATTCTAAGATATACTAAGGCATTTGCAAGCATTGAATCACCATTTCCAAGTATTTCACAAGTAAAAGGAAGTTAGGGTTCTATTAAGGAAAGCTAGGGTTTATTAAGTGCAAGCTTGGTTTTTGTGGCTAAACAAGGGTTTAGTACTTGTACATCATCATCATCATACCTCATAAGGTCTATTTAAACTCTTTATGTTCTTAAAATTTCCACTTTATGCATATGATTATTCTTTATAGCTTAAATCACCATTTAGGATTATTAACATGTAAAAAGAAGTTTTTATTTATTTTCATCATAATGTACACTTTTATATATCTTATGATATTAATGATATCATGTTAAAATAGTCACATAAGTTATTTACACACTTGGTTATGTATAAAAATGATTATGGACAAAACTAGTAGATTAAGGTTACATAAGTAAAGTTATGGTTTTTAAAGTATGTTAATGGATTTGTTAACATGGGTAACTTGGACATATGAGGACTATTATGGACACATGGACTCCAATATATATATGATATATAACATATATGATATATAAGACTTGTGGTAAAATACAAAAGTGGTAAAGTATAAAGAAAAGGTTAAAAATGGACTTAACAAACTCAACCTAACTTGCTGTCCAAAATTCGAATTTTAACATACCCATTTTATATTTTTATAAGATAATACAATTCACGACGATTCCGAAAAAGTAAGAAACTTGTTAAACGGATTAATAACGAAAAAGTTACGTTAAAAACGAGTTATACGTTAATAAACGAAGTCGTAAGTAAATTTTTATAAAAACATTTTTATAAAAATTTTAAACAGAAAGTATGGGTATTTTTAACAAATAATACATATTTTTAGGATTCCAAAATGATAAGATTAGGATTCCAAAATGATAAGTATCGTAATTTTTCTATTAATTAAACGAACGAGTTATGAATTTGGAGTTTACGACAATTAATACTTTTATAAAACTATTTTTATAAAAGTTACTATTCATGACAGAAATTTATATTTTTGTAAACCTCATAAATATATAGAACTTTCAAATACGAGAAACGTCCTCGAAAAAGAAATCATTTAATAAACGGAGCTATAACGAATAAAATACGACGTTTAAGGGTTTTACGACAATTTAAATGATGAAAAATATACATAGGGTCTGATGATGAACAGTAATTTTTTACTGTTCACCAGAAGGTCCGAAATTTCAGAAATTGTCAATTTATGATAACTCGTCCTTGTTACGGAAAAGATGGGCTAAGAAAAGCGAGGGGAATCGAGTTTAAAACGCGTTAAACCTAGTTTTACTAAAAACGATAATCTTAAACGTTTTTAACTTGTTCAAACACACTTTTTCCAAAACCCATGAGTTGGTGTGATTGAGCTATTTTAAGAATATTATTGTGGTTATCAAAATAATATATTACTAGGGAAGTTTCTTAATGAAGGCCTCTACGGATGGCGTCTTCGAACGAGTTGTTGGATTTACGATTTTCTCTCTCGCCTCCGTCCTAACTCCTATCGAACGTCATGTTCATGTCCTCTTTAATTATGAAGAGCCGAACGATAGTACGAGGATAACAACTATAAGATTAGATTCAAGTACTTGGTACTTCTACGACCTATATTGGATTAGGTTGGCATTCCAGCATTTCCGTGACGCAATTTTCTATCGTGAATCACTTGTTGAATGTTACTTTCACTCAATGTGTAGGTTCTAGACCCCTTTTTTCTACATCTGTTTACAAATTAAGGGGTGAACACATTGCTTATTTTTCTACTGGGACACAAGTGTTTTTCATAAAGTGTATGCTATCAGATTACTGCCCATGGATTTTTTATGCCTAAGTACCTTATGGGTGAAGTCCCTATTTATCATGGAACCAGTCAATTGCTTTTTTATATGTGTCTAAGCGCTTAGTGTTATGGATAAGGATCTATCGGGATGACATTCCCCACCTTTCCTTGGGTCATCTAGTTTTGATCAGGTGCATTTAACTTAGAGGATGTAAGGGGGTTGTTGGCAAGCATCCTATATTACTTTTTGTTTTTGGGCATCCAATCTATTTGATTGAAGTACGTTAAGCTTCGGTTTGTCATGAGCTTAGTGCATTAATACTGTTTTTAAGGACATTGATTGTGTTTCAGAGGTCTACTATTACTTCGATCTTGGTCCATCCTTATTTACTGATAACCTATGATTTCACTCAAACTGTGTGTTGACTTTTAGCATTGTTAAATTTTCAGGTCCTTGGGTATGAATTGGGACGGGAGCCGGTGGTTGGTGGTGGTGGTATCAATGAAGAACGGATCGGTGTTTTAACTAAAGTTTATGCAACTTTTTTTACCTTTAAAAAACTTTATAGTCACTTTTGGTTATTATCGAAGCTTTTGTTTAATTAAGAATGTTTATGACTTTTAAAATTATGGGACCTAATGTATGAACTTGATATTTTGCTATGGCAATCAAATGAAATTTTGTCTTAAACATCCATTTATGGTCGTTTCCTATATCTTGATTGTTGTACTTTGAAGTAGCACCCCATTGTTACCATTCCGCTGCATACCTGATTTTGGGGGTGTTACATATATGATTTTAAATCATATATGATTCGTCATACGAATCATATATGTATATGATTTTCGCAATTCGTGACTGAAACAAATTGAAAAAAGGTTTTCGACGGAATCACAAACATATATGAATTTTATGGAAATCATATTGATTTTATGAAATCTATATGATCGTTATAAGATGCATTTATGATTTTCGATTTCTGTGACTGAAAAAAAAATCTAAAAAATATTCCTCGAAGTATATCGTGTCACCCGTCTACTGAAAGATTAAAAAAATACTCGTCGTCGATGGTGTATTTTTTGTGTGTGACGATTTACCGTTTGTTTTTTTTATGATTATTTAATTTTTTAAAAAAGACGGTTGGAAGAGAATTGGGGAAAGTGGGTTTTTTTTATTTTTAATGAAAAAATAGATGGTTAAGATTGATTCATTGGATCTATGACAAATAATGGGTCTATGTTGATCTTAACTCTTCAAAGATATTGTGTCGTCTTTAATCTCGTAAATTAATCATATATTGTTGGTATGTTATATTCTCATGTTGTTAAACATCTTCGCCATTTCTTAAAACTATCACTGTCAATTAATTTAGGATGATAAAATTATGAAAAAAGTCGAATATCTTAGAATATATTTAACATTGTCATGTACGGAGTAACAATTAAAATATTTTTGAAGGAAAAAAATTCAATTTAATACTCAAAATATGCATGCTATTATTTGATTGAAAAAATTAGTTATATATTACTCCCTCCATCCCATATTAAGTGTCCATTTTTGACTTTTTGAATTCTTTTTTCATAAACTTTGACCGTAAATATTTTTCTTTATGTTATATAATGCTTACTGAAAATTATACCAATGAAAAATACATTCGAAACTCTATCCATTCATATATTTTGCATTGAGTATCATATAACATAAGAAGAAATAATTAAGGTCAAAGTTGAAGAAAAAAGACTTTTAAAAGTCAAAAATGGACACTTAATATGGGACGGAGTGAGTATTATATTAGTTGAAAGTCTCTTATGTTAAGTTTGAGCATTTTTATCATCATCATATTATCATATTTATTTAAAAAAAATGGCGACATAATTCTCTCTAAACGTGTTATTAATACGAAAGAAAAAGACGAGAAAGCCTCTGAACGAAAATAAAAAAACAAACGCACTGAATGACTAAAATGTCTGACCGCGTCTGAATGAGACAGATTAAGAGGCTGTTAAGAGGTATTTTTTAAAAACAAACACCACCTTAGTTACCACTATGACTGTTAGGTGATGTGATGAAAAACTGATGTGATACTGAGTTGAAAGTGGTGAGAAGGTGACCATTACAAACATACGCCAGACACACTCACTAAAAAAGCAGCCCCTTTTCTTTGGTTTTCGTTAGCTGGTCTATACCACCTAACCAACCTAAAGTCTGGTATTGGCGTCCATAATGGTGTTCACCTCACCTTCACTCGTGAGTCGTGGCCATTACACATGGTCTTATTAGACAGAGATGGAACCGGAACACAAAATAACCGGATGCGTTTAGAATAAACCAAGAATACCACGAACTCAATTTTTAAAGAGTATGTGCATTTAAAAAAATAAAAGACATTACGTCACGAAACTTCATAAAAATGTTGGGTGGATACTTATAGCATAAACATGAGTAAATTGCAAAAATCGTCCCTAAGGTTTAGCCAAATTGCATGTTTCATCCCAAATAGTTTGAAAGTGCAAAAATTGTCCCTAAGGTATAGCCAAATTGCAAAAATCGTCCCACATAGTTTAGCCAAATTGCATGTTTCGTCCTTAAGGTTTAGCCAAATTGCATGTTTCGTCGTTAGCCAGGGACGATTTTTTGCAAAATAGTTTGATTTTGGGACTATCTATGCACTTTCAAACTATTTGGGACGAAACATGCAATTCGGCTAAACATTAGGGACCCTAGCTTCGCATCCTTCGGTTTAACGCCTTCAAACCAAGCTCCACCTTATTCTGAAGTCTTTGGTTTGACGCCTTCTCAATCTTTAAGCCAAGCTCCACCTTCTGCTGCTGCGTCATTTGGTTTGACGCCTTCTGGGTCTTTTAACTACGTGAAGCCGCAGTCAGGTTTCATCCAGGCGCCACCTTCTCAAAACACTTCTGCTGCATCTTTTGGTTTGAAGCCTTCTGGGTCGTTTAACTACGTGAAGCCGCAGTCTGGGTTTGGGGGGTTGACGCCTTCGGGGTCGTTTAACTACACGCAGCAGCAGCAGCAGCCGGTGTTTCCGAGCTTGACGCCTTCGCCGTCGTTTAGTTATGGGGTTCCTGGGAGGAAGAAGGCGGTGATTATAGGTGTGTCGTATAAGAATACGAGGCATGAGTTGAAAGGGTGTATAAATGATGCAAAGTATATGAAGCATCTTTTGATTACTAAGTTTCACTTTAGAGAAGATCAAATTGTGATGTTTACCGGTAAGGAATTTTTATCTATGATTTTATTTGGGCTTATTGTTTTGAATTTTTTATTTGTCCTTTTGTATTAGTTGTATGACTATTTTTTTGAATTTCGATTAATCTGTGCATCGATTTCCAAAAATATTTAACCCAAAAAATACTCAATACGTACACTAGAAATCATGTTTTGAAAACTCGGTCTTTGAACTCGACCGTCGAGTCAACCGGGTTACCGGTTCAACCGGTTGGCCCGCCGGGTCAACCCGGTTTTCAAAAAAAAAAAAAAATAATAATAATATTTGCAAAAATACAAAAAATAATCTATATATATTTATGAATATACCTTAATATTTACCTAAAAACGATTTACACAAATATAACATGTACAAATAAAAATTGACGTTCGCAAATATATATAAATAAACTTAACTTTATTTATAAAAAAACATAAGTATATGAAGCATCTTTTGATTACTAAGTTTCACTTTAGAGAAGATCAAATTGTGATGTTTACCGGTAAGGAATTTTTATCTATGATTTTATTTGGGTTTATTGTTTGAATTTATGACTAATTTTTTGAATTTCGATTAATCTGTGCATCGATTTCCAAAAATATTTGACCCAAAAATACGTCAATCGGTACATAGAATAATCAAAATTTGAAAAGTTAGTTATTAAATAGTCTGATGACACATAAAACTCAAAAAAATAGTAACAAGTAAAATACATTTTCAGTCGATTAGCCCATTTTATTTTATGTTGTGTGTATATATGGGTAAACGGAGAAGGATTAATGTACAAGTTAATTGTGAAATTAGTCGTACTTTCTTTTTTTTATTTTGTTATCTTAATAAAAAAATTAGTGGAATTTTATCAGTTTTAGTTATGATTTATAATGTTTAAAAAACTGGTATTTTAATTGACCTGCGGTTCTAAACTGGCTTTATGTTCAAAATCGGCTTCCTCAACTGGTTGAACCGACCAGATTAACCTATGTTTTACAATATTTCCGCCCCTCTTATTGGAGTTAATATTGTGTTACACGGGAAAATAAACAGATTTGGTAGAAAATGTAGAATCACAATTTGGTGTTTTTTATGTTAAAATCTTGTAACTGTCTGTTTAATTTTTCTAAAAAGATAGAATATTCGGTGAAAAAAAAATGCTACAGTATATGTTTTTAGAAGTTTTTGAATTTTTTCAATACAAAGTAACATGTTTCAGATGTATTTAATGTAGTGGTTACAAAGGTGGTTGAATGATATGAATTGTGGTTAAAGTTTTAAACGGTCACAATTTCAGTTCATGGGCCAGACATGTGGGCAGCTTGTAGAAGTACAACATTTTCTTGGTCATTGTCCTTTCACTTATTGCTGACAAAACCCTTGAAAATTGAACTTATAATGGGTTAAACGCGTAACATGGGTCGACTCGTCAACTCATTTAACTGGTTTAGATAGGGGTTAGATGAGTCGTGATGAGGTTATGTGTAAATGGTATAATTTAAATATGACTCAAAGTTTACTTTAGTAAATACTGATGTTGCGAGATCATTGGAGCTGATCATATATGTACCATAAACTGCAGAAGAAGAAATAGACCCTAATCGGATCCCAACAGGACGTAACATGAGATCAGCAATGACGTGGCTAATCGAAGGATGTCAACCAGGCGACTCCCTTGTTTTTCACTTTTCAGGTCATGGCTCAAGGCAGAGGAACTACAATGGGGACGAGATTGATGGCTATGATGAAACCTTATGCCCCTTAGATTTTGAAACCGAAGGTATGATCGTTGATGACGAAATTAACGCAAAACTTGTGAAACCTATTCCTTATGGTGTCAAACTTCATGCTATTATTGATTCTTGCCATAGTGGGACTGTGCTAGATCTTCCAAACCTTTGCAGAATGAAGAGGTAACTTTATCTTAGTCTTAGGGGTGTTTTGGGTTGCTTATGTTTTACTGTGCGTGTGCATATGCTTCTGCTTATGAATAAGTATTTATAAGGTGCTTAAAAATAAGATATTCAGAAAGTAGTGTTTGGATGCTTATTATTCAAAATTTGCATGTATTTTTAAAAAATAACAATTTGTTAAAAAAAATTCAATCAATTTAATTTATAAAAGGTTTTAGGTTCCATTTTGTTACTTTGATCAAA
>BQNB010213037.1:0-10089 GCA_026074375.1 Tanacetum coccineum
CAGCCCAATTACGATCCAGCCCATAAAACTTCAATCACATCCAATGCTACCAAACTGCCATAAATCACGCATCCATATCTAATAATCTTGGCAATTTGATTTAGACAAAACTCAAAGAATGCACCTGCTATACCTTTAATCATCGAACTTATTGTTATCAATTAGTTCTTGTAACTTTTGCAAAAACCTAAAATTGATTTAGGTTTAATCTTTGAGCAGCAAGTGTTGTAGAATACACGCAATCGAATCACCAAGAAGCATACTAAAATGAATAATATAAGCATTGAAAATCGTTTGCAGCTAACCGAATTAGGGTTTATTAAAAACCCTCAGTTTACCGAATTCGCATGTTAACCGAAAACCATAAACGTTGCTTTTACCGAATTTGCCCAAAACCCTAATTTCATCATAAAATCGACACAACAACAACCTTGTTGATCCTAGATATCACGAGCCACCAGGCTCTGATACCAATTGTGAAGTCTAAAGAATCGTTGTAAGCTCAGATTGTTTAGATCAATATCTAGGAAAAAATAATAATGAACATGAAAGAATGCATAGCGGAAATAGCATAATGAACAAAGTTATTTTGACAAGGTTTTTCATTCATATTATTTACTATTCGCCCCAATTCTAGATGATCAATTCTAGAACAGTTACTCTAACTAGTAACAGGATCAATAAAACATTAATCTTGAGGCTACAACACTCATTCTAGGCGTTTACAATAAACCACACGCCTAGAACACACACACACACCCCTCTTTGGTCGATTACATTTTATGTGCACACTTAAACTACACGACCTAATGTCTCTTTATATAGTAGAGATCATCTAGGTTTACAAAGGATAAGAACAAATATAATTAGGAAACAAATAATATCTTCTTAACTTTTATCTTTATCTTCTATATCTTTTATCTTCTTAAGGAGATCTTTTAGAATCTTTAAAATCTTCCATCTTTTGAAGAATTCTAGCTTTGCATTTAAGTCCTTCTTGTTTCATTCTTTTATTTATTTTGTCTCGTCAAATCAATAATTCCTAACAATCTTTCCCTATTTGATGATGACAAAACAAATAAAGTCGTGTACGAACTTCATCATAAAGCCTTTAATCAAAGCTTCCCCTAAAGTTGAGATGTAATCATCTCCCTGAATGAAACAAAACTTCCCCTTAATTTAGATTTCCTTTGTAACATGCCACACCAAGGATCTATAAGTTGCAACATGTTAATATTTATTCCCCTTTTTGTCATAATCTAACAGGAGACTTATAAATGTAAGCAACTTTGATCTTGACCACTACAAACCAATATCACACTTCTAATCCAAGCCTTCTAACTCCTTAAATTACCCACCATTAAGCACAATAAGAAAAATGAATTTGAGTAGTAGAAACTCACACTAGCAGTAGTAATAATGATTAGCAGTAGTAAAAACCTTCACCTCATGTAGCACATGTAAATGGTTAAACATTTTAACAATAAGCTTCCCTTGAAACCCATATGTTAACCATTTATTGAATCTTTAATTCTGTAGGCTCTATGTAATGATTACTGATGAAGACAACTAAGTATAACGAACTTGATGTAGAAGTAGAATAACCCAAACTTGTGTGTTATATCTTGTACTATCCACGTGACTCCAAACTTATAAACAAATCTGTGAAATATAAGTAGATCGCAACCTCTTGAAAAAAATCCTCATCTTCTATGAGACACATAACCAAAGTGATAGCAAATGTGAGCATTGAGCACCATAAGAGAAATCACACACCTTTTCTAGATTCTGACAAGTCTTCGTCACACCGTTGTAAAGCACGAACAAGTTATCTTAAAAGTGTAACACCCACTTTAAGATATGATAAGAACACAAACCTGTGAAACTCCTCTTCAACTTCAAATAGGTGATAATTAACCTTCTTTGTAACTAATTAATCCAATAATTACAAGCCTTTTAAACTTTTAAGAACATTTAAACCAAACCAGACAGAAACACCAAAAATAAACAACCTTGAAAAAAAACTGTTAGTCCTGTCCGAGATCCTTCTGTGTGTGTGTGTTGTCCGATATCAGGTGTAACTAGTAGTACTAACTCTCTTCATTGTACGATATCAGATGAAACTGGCAGCATTAACTTTTTAGTATTGTTCCCTTTAAACATAAATCCAACAATACTGTCAAGAACCTTAATACCTTTTGCTTGTTTCTTAAATCATGTTAATATTGTTGCTTCTTCTCCATAAAACACGAACACAAAAACCTTTCATTGATGGCAGCATAAACAATTCAAGCAGCACTAAGTTGCTCTTATAAGGCTTGCAGTATTAAAATCAAACGAGCAGTACTAAAACCCAACTGGCAATATTAATCATACATGAGCAGTATAAACTTTAAAAATCATGTTACCTCAATCATGAAGCAGAATTAACCAACTTGGGCTTGCCTCTGCGTTTTGTCTTGCCGTTTTGGCGCTCTGCGTTTTGGTTCTGCGTTTTGCCTCTCTGCGTTTGGTTATTTTGCGTTTTGCCTCTGCGTTTTTGGTTGATTTTACATTTGCGATTTTGCCATTCTAATATAGAAAAAGGAATAGGGTAGATATACCCGACCTCAAACTGCGTTTTAGCCAAATTGAAGACCCTTATTTGCGTTTTGGCCTAGGGGAAGACTCCTGAGTCCACTTCATTTCTTTGATTTTGCTTTTGTCTTAAGAAATTACTTGCGTTTTGTGTCTAAGGCGCCTTAACTGCGATTTGCTTTCTCGTTTCGTCTACCATGAGACCTATATTGCGTTTTGTTTGACAGAAAACTCGGGCAAAATTTCTCTTTCAACTGCGTTTTGTCTCAAAACACAAATCAAACCAGCAATTCAACTTAAATCAATACTTGAAACTCAATTTATTGATTCATTCCACGTTTTCTTCTTATTTTGTAAAATATCAGCGAAAAGATAACGATTCTTTTCCCTTCGTTTTTAAATCAAAGATTTGTAAAATCCCGTAAACGTTAATTCATTTAAAACCACAATCAATCACTTCATAACACTTAAGATCCGATACCATTTACTAAACACACTTCATCAAAATGTTCCAAATTCAAATAACAACTTTGCAAACTCACTCGTCTGAATGCTCTTCATAATGCTATCATGGAAGCGGGTACCAAAGATCGTCCACAATGTTAGCACCAGGTAAATACGTCTCAGATGGAAAACTAGAATCAAGAGATAACTATAGACACCAAACCTAACAGTGACTCATACACTATTGTCTCCAAAATCCACCATACGCAGTATCAATGGGCTAAGAAGACAAGTTCCAGTCTAAAAGGTGAAGTTCTAAAATAACTACAAAGAAAGGTATAATGTGAGAACTATAAGAATGTTTTCACAAGACATACGCGAATCCAACTGAAGACTAAAGCTAAAGCCGTTCAGAAAATCATTCTCACGGGGAGAGATAATGAGTATCTACTCCAATGATGTCATGTCCGCATGGCATGTGAAATATGGAAAGCCATTGAAGGTTGAAACAAGTGAATCACATCAATGTATCAAGATCTTGAAACCATTTATATTGGAGTTTGTAAAAAATTCCATCATGGGATGGTGAAGACACCTTTGAATCGTATTACTACCGCCGGTTTACAATATGATTAATGCAGTCTTGACCGAAAATCAGTGTCATTTACAAATCATTCAAGTGAATGTTCCAAGTCTCTTACTGTCAACCACAACCCCGGAATGTCAGATCAAATAGTGTTATTCTTTAGTGATCGACACTTTGTTAAGCAGAGCCCAAGAGCTGAAGAACCTACGATCTCCTAACACAAAAGAAAGCATTATGACTATTTGAAGCGAACACCAAAATGAAGTCAATGATATAAGAGTTGAAAGAGACTAGCACGAATGCTAATCCATTTGTACATGTTGCTCAACAACAACCAGTTTACCACTAACCATCAAAACCAGTTCCTACCCAAAACCTTCAATATTCCTCACCGAGATAATAGGAAAGCAATTGTTACCACTTCTGCTCCTAACTAATATGATCCAAAACCTTCTACGTTACTGAAGACAGGAAATGTCAAAGAAAAGGAGATCTGACAAACTCATGGCTTTAATTCTCATCCTGGTTCCAAGAAAATCTCAACCACCAACACAACCTTCGAACTACATCAACCACCAGTCGAGCTAATCAAGATATTTCTGCTCTAAGAATCACAGAGAACTGGTATAAAGAAAAATCCGAGGGCAGTTAATGTTGCTGGGGCTAGGGAAAATGTAAGTACTCCAGTAGTTTTGCAGAAGTTGGGATTCTCAGTGTTATAACTGCAAGGAATATGGGCATGGATCAATGAATGTCAGAAAACCGAAATGATAAAGGATGACACTATCACAATGAAACTATGTTATTGTGTAATAAAAGAGAAGCTGGGGTATCTATTGAATGCAGAACAAGCTGATTGGAAAGATGATACTGATGTGAGTATTGATGATCAGTAATTGAGAACCTACATAATATGTAATGGCAAAGCTTGTCAAGAGGATACTACCAGACCAGTTTAAAAAAAATTTTTTTCCCCCCCCTAGAACCAATCTTTGTTGGATGAGAAGTCCAATGCTAAGGTACAAATATAATTAATGACAACTAGAATGTTGATTGCCATGAAAATGAACACCTGAGAACCTGAATCTAGTAATGACATATACTGACAAATAAGGTTTACGGGATGGGAAGGCAAGGTGACACCAAATCACTATTGGATTCATTGGATATAATGTTATGATAGAGTCCAAGATGTCCTGGACGACAACTGAAGATCATGATCAAGAACGTGATTTGCTTGCTTCTTTAATTCAGAAACTAAAATGTGAAATTGATGACAGCAAAAACCGATAAATTTTTGGAAACATCAAACAAGGCTTTAGTTGATAAATATAAAGGTGAAATTGACGATTTCAAAACTAAAAATAAAAGGTTAGAATCATCAAAATAACCATTTCAAAAAGAAGCAACAATGAACTGATCTAAGACAAATCAGTTTGATGTTTAAAGACCTTAAGAAGTTCCAAGCGGAACTAGATAAGTATAAAGATGTGAATTATGCGTCAAAGATGGAAATATAGATTGTCAAAAAGCTAAAGGTGGGATTTAATGTCAACAAAAATGAATTTGAAAAGTCATCTACTGCATATACATCGAAAAATAAATTGATTTAAAAAATCAAACGATTCTTTCGGATGATGAAAAAAGAGCTTGTGCACACCAAGAAACCTCTCATAAAGTCACACAGCAAAAGAGGCTCAAATTAAGCATTACAAAACACGTGAAGACAAGGAACTTGATAAAATCATTGTGCTTTAGAAAACAAATCAATGTTTTTGAGGATAATGTATATAAAACCGGCCAATTCTGTTCAAGACAATGAATATGCTTAATCGAAATTGTAAAACGAGTTGTGGCAAACACCTGAGTTCCTCAAGAAAGCTCAAAGTATCGAATCCTCGTCTGTATGAGTATTGGTGCTATAATGATAATCTTAGCGTAAATGTTAGCCCCTGAATTCTATACGAAACGATTCGTCTTGACAAAAACGTCGAATCAAACATAATGCGATTTAATCAGTACCGATTGATTAATAACAGTTGAATAATCTTTATGAATTTGTATTTTTCGTCTTTCACAATGGGAAAGAGTCCGTCTGAACAACACAATTTTCCAAAACTCAAAGATGATATCATACACTTCTAATAAAGGAAATTCTTACACAAAGAAGTACACTTTTCATAAACTACCCCCCTCACTAGCGTCTCCAGCGCATGATCTGCTGTATCACTTTAGCGGTTCACAGCCCCCTGGGGCCCTTTGACTCAACTATCGGCGATCGTATCCTAATCGCCTCAACATGTGCACCAAACAACTTTGTTTAGAAAAACGAATGGATGAATCCATTTCCTGTGGGATCAAAAGTGTAAAAGCTCTAAAGAACTTTTCAAAATTTAAAAGAGTGTTGAACACGATTTTTGATGAGTGGAACGTTGCAAACAACACAATCGCCAAACAGAACATATTTTGGTAACATCGATCCTTTTCATCAAAACACAATAGGAATAGGAAATTGGCCCCCAAATTAGCAAGACTCAATTCCGACTGTAGAAAAATTTCACTTGATGTTTGAACTGGAAAAAGAGTTTCTGATTTGAGATACTTTTTTTTTTAAATCTCTGCTAACATTAAGTATACACTCTCAAAATTAACTAGAAACTCAAAAAACATAGTTTTAATTGAAATCAGGCCGACTTTCAAGGAATATTACTATGCATGATCACATGAATACAATACTTAGTTATGTACAGGATTAACTGACCTGATTGAAGCTAACTAATTTTGAGCTCGCAATTGACTCCACTTAGAAACCTTGGGAAAAATGTGAACATCTTGAAAAAGAGCTTTCAAAAAGTAGAACAATGTCAAAGAGTTTTGAAGCACTTCAGAAACATGCGATTAATCTTGAACTCGATTTACAACAATACAAAGAAAGCATAAAAAATGAAAATTCTTTCAAAGAAAATCAGTCCAGCGTATTTCTGAAAGAACGTGAACAATATTTTAAAATTCAAGACTTAAAAGCTTAATTATAAGACAAATGAATTGCAGTAAGTGAGTTGAAGAAACTCATTGAAAAGATGAAAGGAAAATCTGTGGAAACTAAGTTCGAAAAATCATCAGTTATTCGACAATCGAATGCTTTTAAAAGTCAAAGACAATCAGTTTTAGGAAAACCGACTATTTTTTTAGATTCTCTTGAAAAGAAAGATTTTTCAAAGCCAAAGTCAGTTACCAAAAATAATGTGTCAAATGATTTTTCAAAACCAGTCACTGCACAGATTTTGCCTCAGAATATAAAGTCAATCTTAAAGAACACAAATGTGATTGCTTCAGGAATGTATAAAGTTCACACAGAGCCCAATCAAACTATAACACCACAGTTGCCTCAAGATATTAAGAAAACTAACAAACGAGTGTCCTTTTCTACAGGAGTAATTCCCACTACTAGTGTTAGCAGACCACAGCTTAAGAGCAATCGAATAGGAGATATAGTCTTGCCTAACAATAGTCAAGGGAAGAAGCAAGAAGTATAAGACCACCGTAGGAATTTTAAGTTTTCAACTAATAAAACGTCTGTAACTGCGTGTAATGACAGTTTGAATGCTAAGACCTCGAATGTTAACTTTATTTGTATCACTTGTGGAAAATGTATACTGAATGACAATCATGATATGTGTGTTCTTCGTTATATTAATGGCGTGAACTCTAGGACTAGACAGCCAATTGCTAACTAGCTGCAACAGACTCCACTGTCAAGAAACTTAGAAACATAATTAGGAAGATATATGAGCAAGTTAGTAAGACATGCAGTTGGTGGTACCCTAAGATTACACCACCCGGATACAAATGGAAACCTAAGTCCCTAACAGGAAAAGTCAACCCTAATGTTAGTATGCCTCTAGGAAATGCATCTAGAACTGTTAATATTTTGGAACATATGACTCCTAGGTGTTCCACTATATCCAATACTCTATTGTCCTCTAATTCTTTTGCAGCTCGTAGAGATAGTTCTATTCATCATCGACTCTGGGTTCTCAAAGCACATGACCGGAAATCTTAAACTTCTAACTAATTTTGTGGAGAAATTTCTGGACACGGTGAAGTTTGGAAATGATCAAATTGCACCGATTCTTGGTTATGGAGATTTGGTTCAAGGAACTATTACTATCAAAAGGGTTTATTACGTCGAAGGACTAAATCACAATTTATTCTCCGTGGGTCAATTCTGTGATGCGGATTTGGAAGTTGCTTTTCGAAAGTCTACATGTTATATCCGTGATTTGAAGGGAAATGATCTTCTCACAGGTTCTCGTGGCACAGATTTGTATTCCATTACTCTGCAAGACTCAACAACTCCCAATCCAATTTGCTTAATGGCTAAAGCAACATGTGGAAAACTAGAAGGGGGTTGAATAGTTTACCGCTTTTTAAATTTAAGTTTTATGTATGTTTGTAAAACTTAGATTCTTGTGAATGGCCTTCCAAAATTGAAATTCGTCAAAGATCATCTGTGTTCTTCTTGTGAGTTGGGGAAAGCAAAAAGAAAGTCTTTTTCATACTAAGACAATCCCGAGCTCAAAAAAGACGGTTTACAACTTCTAACACATGGTACTTATGGTAGTCCAATGCGGGTAGAAAGCATTAATGGAAAAGAAATAAGTTCTTGTAAATTAATTGATGACTACTCCCGAATACTTTGGACTCAACTTCTTGAAGGTCCAAAGATGAACACTGGAGTTCTTCATTGATTTCCTCCACTTGTCAAAAGAGGACTTTCATGCACAAGTTACAACATTCGAAGACTGACAAAGGCATGGAATATCTTAATAAACTCTCATGCAAATCTTTGCAAAAGAGGGAATCAGACACGAAACGATCTACTGCTCACATAGAACACCTGAAACAAAACGTCGTTGTCGAAAGACGGAACTGTTCTCTTGTTGAGGCTGCTCGAACAATGCTAAGCCCGCAAAGTTCCTCTGTTCTCTGGGCTGAAGCAATTGCCACAACATTTTATACTCAAAACCGTTCACTAGTATATTCCTCGACATGAACAACACCTATCATATCATAAATGCCCGGAAACCGCGCTCAATTTCTTTCACATCTTTGGTTCTCTATGCTACATCATCTCAGAGATGGTGAAAATCTTGATAAAATGAAGGAAAAAGGTGATGCATGTATTTTTGTTGGGTATTCTACTCAGTCAAAGGCTTACAAGGTATTTAACAAGAGAACAAGAATAATAGTTGAAACCATTCATGTTAACTTTGACGAATTACCTCAGATGGTGTCAGATCACATCAGTTCTGACCCCGGTCCACAATGTTTGACTACGGTACTTGAACAAGACAGTTTAAGTCCTGATCTACAAAGTCAAGAAAATGTTCCTCAAGTTGCTGAGATAGTAACAACGTCAAATGAACTGGAATTGCTTTATAGTCCGATGTTCAGTGAATTACTCAATGGAACTTCTCATGTTGTGTTAAAGTCTTCCACTGTACATGCTGCTGATAATCCCGATAAACGTCAACAACATAACACAACTCACACTTCTACAACAACCGATGTTGCAGATCCACCTCCATTGAACATTCATTCAACACATCAAACTCCAACTCAAGTAACAACTGTCACTGCACCTAGGGGTGAGCAACGGTCCAAAACCGGACCGGACCGGCTAGGACCGGACCGGACCGAGACCGAAATGGTCTAAAAAGCCGGACCGTGGACCGGACCGAAATGGTACGGTCCGGTCCGGGTCGGTCCGGTCCGGTTCGGTCCTCGGTCCGGTCCGGTCCTATAAGGTTTAATCTCGGGTTTTTGGTCGGACCGGACCTGACCGGATCGGACCGACCGGACCGAAGACCGAATTGGTCCAAAACCCCGGACCGTGGACCGGACCGCGGTCCAGTCGGTCCGGTTCGGTCCGGTTTTCTAGTCCGGTCCGGTCTACCAGTCTATTTGCTCAGCCCTAACTGCACCTGAGAACATTATTCAAGCAGAAACAAATACAGAAAATGCACAATTTGACGAAGATGAATTTATCAACATCTTCAGTACACCGGTACAAGAACAAGGGGAGACATCGTCTCGTCATGTTGATTCGTCAAACATGCATACTTTCTATCAACACCATCCTTCCTCACAACGTTGGACAAAAGATCATCCATTAGAACAAGTCATTGGAAATCCTTCTCAATCAATTAGAACAAGACGTCAGCTAGAAACAGATGGCGAGATGTGTAAGTTCGCACTCACCGTAAGTCGAACTGAACCAAAGAACATCAAAGAAGCCATGGCTGATTCTGGATGGATTGAATCAATCAGTTTGATCGATTAGATGTATGAGAATTAGTCGACAAACCACTTTGCAAAAATGTCATTAACTTTAAGTGGCTCTGGAAAAACAAATGTGATGAGGAAAATACTGTCATTCGCAACAAATCTCGTCTTGTAGCTAAGGGATATGCTCAAAA
>BQNB010213040.1:0-10089 GCA_026074375.1 Tanacetum coccineum
AATTAAACCTAACTTTAATAACGGGAAATTAAACTTTAACTAAAAACGCAAAACGGGAACCCTAAATGGTGATTAAAAAACCCTAAATTTCCAAAATTAAACCTAAAATGAATTTTTCACTTTTTATAGACTTTATTTGACTAAAAAGTAAGTTTAAAGAAAACTAGAACAAAAACGGAATTAAAATAAGCTTAAAAACACAAAAAACGTGAACGGAAACGAAACCCGTTCTTTAAAAATTGAAATTTTGTAATTTTAACCCTACGAAAACAAAACTATTTTTCCTAGAAACTTTATGTTAAAAGAAAATTTTCTAAAAAAGAATTATATTTTTTTGATTATTTTTCTATTTTTTATGAATTTTTAAAGTTTTTAACAAAAATAAATGTTTAAAAATACTAAACTAATTATAAAAATTCTGAAAAAATTATAGAAAATAGCTTGAACTAATAAGAACCTAGGAAAAATAAGCTTGGTTACACAGCTTATCGAATAAGCTGTGTAATAAGCTTAAACAGCTTATTGTACTAAAGAGCCTAAAATGTATATAAGTAATAGATTTTGCAAACCTAGAATGAAAAAGACCCCAGGGCACGTTGGTAGTGAGTGTGTGGTGTTGTGTTGCTATAAAGGTTGAGGATGTTGAGGTCGGGGGTTCGAGCCTTGCTCACCCCCGATTTCCATCTTCCCTTTTTTTTATTTTTGAAAACTTATAAAAACAAAGTTGTAGACAAGCTAAAAATAAGCACTTTTACTAAAAGAAATTATTTTTGAAAAGCCCTAGATAAGCTGTAAAACAGCTGAAAACATGACAGACACTACTTAACTTTATTTTTGGTTTTTTAGAAAACTTTATAAGCTACAAATTCTAAAATAAGCTAAAAACAGACCAAATAAGCTATAAGCAACTTAATAACTAATCTAATAAGCTAAACTAAGCTAGAAGTGAGCACAAAGAACAAGCTATAAGCTAGAAAATCAAAATAAGCTCATAATGGAAAACTACAAACCAAACAGACCCTAGGCAGACTTTGAGCTTAAAATTAAGCTAACTAACAAGAACTTTAAGCAAAACAGCTTATACCTACTTAGAGCTTATCCTAAAGACTACTTAAAAATGCCTTGGAAAGGTATTTTGAAAATCCGTTGCTCAATCAAAAAGCTATATGAAAAGGCTAATGCAGATAGAGTAAAATATTTTTGGATTTTTAGAATTTATTGAAAAGACAAAGGACTAAATAAAAGCTTAAAAAGATAAGAAAATAAGCTAATTAAGATAACATAAGCCCTATGTTATCTAGAATGGCCCATAATCTACTTGTGCTCTGAATTATAAGACCTAACAACTACTTTTATCTTCTGAAATTTTAGCTTGAACTAGGCTACTTGTCTGTCTTTCTTAACTGATGCAATTGACACAATAGTGTCAAATCCAAGAATGCAGGCAATAGGACATGGTTTCTACTTTTATAAAACACTAAAACAAAAGTAATAAAAGCTATATCAAAGGCTTAAACAGTCACAAGCTCAAACAACTATTTTGACTAAATTCTATCAGATTCTGACTACTACTACTTGACTTAAAATCTTCTAATGAAAACTTGTTTGAAACTAATCTAGCTTAAAAAAAACTTGTTCTAACAACTTATTTAAGAGATTAGAACTGATTTCAAAAGACCAAATGGCCAATAACAGTACTAACTTGTGGTTAGTACTGTTAGCCAACACATCCTTATAAAATCATTAAAGTTCTTTAAGCTTATGAAATAATGATTTAGTGAGCAAAGTTTGAATGACCATATATCAAAAGCTTTTAACAACTTAAATGATCTTATAACAATAATCAAATAAGCCAGAATCTATAAGCTACCAACTATGCTACTTATTTTTGGTTTTTATAGATTTTTAAGACAAATTATGAAAAACTAAGATCTAAGCTATAGAATTCAAAAACAGATGATCAAACATAACTAATAAGATATAAAAATCAATTATAAGCACAAATAAGCAAGTAAATAAGCTTAATAAGCAGATTCAAACTAGAAAATTAAAGACAGTGAAGATAAAAGAAGACTTACCAAGGCTAAATAAGCTCAAAGAGTTGTCTACAAGCTCTAGCTTATCACAAGGATAAGCTAGTAAAGTCCTATAAGCTCTTCCATTGTAAGCTTATCATCCAAATAGCTTATTTCCATTTAGCAAAGGTATTTATTTGATTTTAAGAGTTTAAATAGATTAGATGCTTAATATGAGCTCAATTTGAGCTTAGAGACTCAAAGAGCTAATGAGAGCTTATGAAGAGCTTTTGAAACAGTAACATGAGAATTTAAGAGTTTAAAAACTTGTAAGGTAAAGCAGATTATGTAAAAACAAAGGATAATTTCATTAATAGTAAAACTGATTACAATAAGCTAAAAGTGAGAGTACAATAAGTTGGAAAAGTTACATTACTTAAGCTAAAATTTTGAAAGCTAAAAATTACAATTTTTACTAAAAATTTAAAAGCTAAAAAACTAGATACGTGTGTGTGAATGTGAGGGGCTTTTTATAGCCTGCAAGAGATGCTTCTAGGAGTCTAGCCCGCTCCTCTATCCCTTTGATCTTGTCCCTTGAATCTTCTCTCATCATTGGATCCTTGATTTGAGTCGTTGGATTAAATGAGTGAGCACACGGATTGCCAACGTGGCATTCCGTGTGTCAGACTCATTGTGCTTCTTTTGTACTCATTTTAGTGCAAAAATCCAATGATTGGTGTGTTTCTTGTCAGACCCGCGTGTCATTCCTTTTGGGGATTGACCAATAGGAGGCTCATGTGACGTATAACTCTGCCACATCATTTCTTGGCACTTGAATCACTTAGCCACGCCCTCAATTTCCATTTGCCCTTTGATTTTGACTTAGGGTTAAACGAAGAAGATGGTGAACAGTAAAAACCAAATTTCCCACGTTTAAAATTATAAAAGGGTGCGTTTGATTTCTTTTGACCCGGGGAAAATGTGTTTGACTTCGGGATTATATAAAAAGGAATGGGCCAAGGGTGTGTTTTGGGCTAGGGTAAAGTTAACAGGTTTTGAATTTGGGTTATTATAAGGAGATAACGAGTGTTAACTTTTATTAATAGAAAGTTAACACCCGTTAGGGTTTAAGTTTATTGTTGTGAAATATCTTAACAAATGAGGGTCTATTTTGGGAATTTTAGGTTTTTAAATATTTAGTAACATGACTTTAGTTTGACCTTGAAAGCATTCTCTCCTGGCTCTTGTACACTCTTAACCGTCCTCGTGTCGTGGTTGGTGCCCGGATTTTGCACCGTTTTCTTGTAAAATTTGCATCCTTATCCAATACCTACACAATCACAAAGACAAAACAAGCAAATACAAGCCTTTAAAAGCATAATTTTTGTCTTTATGGGTCATTTTGAATAAAAAAACGGTTATTTGTTTTCACACATATCAGCTATTAAAAACTTAAATATTAATCTAAAACACAAGTGATAACAATAAGAAAAAAGAGTGTATTTTATTTAATCATGTAATACTTACTTGGGGTTACTGGTATAGGGGACTAGACTGCCCTAGCGGATGCTGGGGGGTCTCCTAGTGGGTGTTGTGTAGGGATGGGGCGCGGGTGATGGATGGTATAGGGATGCACGAGTTTAGGTGTGAGTAGATTACGAGAGGATGTACGAGAGTAGAGTATCGCCTAGACTGGGAGCGCGAGGACGCGCGCGCGATAGTAGCGCGGACGAACCGTCGGCGCGAGATCCACTTAGCATTATTGAGTTTAGGTTCTGTCTTCTATCTTCTGCTTTCTACTTATTTAAGCTATCTTTATTGCTATATCTCTCGATATCTCTCTATATCACTCTTGTTTATATTATCCCTTAAGGGTACACTAACGTGACCATGTATGACACAATATCATTACACGCTAGACTAGTGAAGGTCGAATCCATCTCTATAAGTGATAGGTTGGCTATGAAGCTAAGGTATATTGACTGCAACTGAGTTACACCCTTAAGAGTGGCCTATTGCTCACTTTCTACCCATCATCATGTTTTCCTAGACATATCAACAACGATACAGACAAAAGCTGGTTTTCAAAGACCAAACATGCATATCCATCACAAGAAACAACACCACTAAGATCTACATTCTAGGTTTCATACAATCATAAATAAACACAATAGATGGTTTAGCCAAGCATGTTAAAGATAAAGAAAGAACAATAAATAATCACACAACAAGACATATTGAATGATTAAGTAAACCTTACTTGATTAAAACATGAGTTGGAGGAAGTACAATAGGGTTTTTAGGCCCTAAAATCATCCCTAACAGCTGCTAAACGAAATAGTGTTCGTACCCTCTTTTTATTCTAAAGTTACACACTCAAACCCCTAAATTCGGGTTTGTATATATAGGAAAATCATTGTGACGGCGTCGCGTTTTAGTCATGACGCCGTCATGATAGAGAATATTCTAGATAATGGGTTGGGTCATGTACTGTGACGTCATCGTGAGATCCAGTGACGCCGTTTTGGTCTTCGTTGTGACGGCGTCATGTTGTATTGGTGACGCCGTCTCCAGCTGCTGAGAACATTATCTTGAGTGGCGTTGGTGTAGGTCTGTAGTCTTGTCTGTTTCTTCTCCAAATGAGCCCAAGTCACATGTAATTCTTCCAAATGTCTTCCAAATGTGAAATACCTGAAAAGGAATGATTAAGTACCTATTTTGGGCATAAATGCACGATTTAGGGGGTTAAACGACCCTGAAAAAGTGTATAAAATAACACCTCATCAAATACCCCTACACTTGGGATTTGCTTGTCCTTAAGCAAATGGGCTTTTCTACCTAGACAATAACAATATGAGGGTCATTTTACCTACTCTTTAAAAGTATTCTACAACACAACCTTCTAGACCTCATAATTAAAAGCACGAAAAATATATACCAGCACCTCACATAAGTGTTTGGGGATTCTCTCTTTCAATAGGTTGTATAATAAATTATAACATATAAGAGAAATGGAAAATCAACACTCATTACTTGTCATAGCATATAAATTACCATAGGCTTGGTAAAGGATCAAACCTCCACCGCTAGGTGCAAGTATTATTCATTACCATCTAAGAGGTCTTTTAAAAGGGTTGTGGGGTGTAGGTGTAAGATAACATATAATGGAAACAGAAATGGATAGGATACATTTGGGTGGATTTGGGTGAATTTGGAGTAGAAGGGTTAGCTAATTATTTATACGAATACACTTTGGTTTGGTTCCTAAGCCAAGACTCGGACGAAGATATACAAACTCTACACAACTCTACATCAATCTTTTTCTTTTTCTTTTCTCTTTTTTTTGAATAACATAATACATCAGATAGCGTTTATAATACGTACCCCTACACTTGAGCTTTTACATGCTTGATATTTACAATCTATCTAATGACCCGTATTGAGGTGGATCAAAATAACATGGAGATCATTTGACAAACATATAGGGGTATTAACTTAACTTTTCTTCCCTATTCTTTTGCGAAATAAATACTACCATGAATCCCAATCGTCCCAAAACTGTATTTATAATAATAAGGACTTAGCAACCGTGTACTCAAATAATTAACTTGGGTTAAAACAATAATGTACTAAAAGCGAGTACATACAAGGTAGGCTAAGGCGATTTGGATGTAACGATTGGTTTAAGGGTCACAATGCTCTTCATTAATAATCTGGAATCCACCAGAAATACGAGAACCATGAAAAAGGATAGGCTCAGAGGGTTGTACTAGGGGTATCATGCACTAAAGATGAGTGCATGGCAAGGGTGTGGGATAGTTATATGATCGGTGCGACCATCATAACAATTATAGGTTTAAAACATGGGTTAATCCTAATGCCTCTTATCAAGCAAATCCTAATACTTACTATGCGGCCTTAGGATGCATCACAAAAACAAGTTCTAGAATTTAATATGCTACTGGTACACTCTCATAATCCTAAAGTAACCGATACCAATGTTCTAGAAAAGGTGACAAAAACACGCATACACATCCGTAACAATAGAATAGACACACATAATTGCTCACTCTTTAACTCAAACAAGCTAAAGGTATAGTATCTAAGGGCGAACCTCACATTGTGGGGGTGAAATTTGAGGGTTTTTGTGCTAGTAATATAAATTCCTATCCATGAGACGCTATTAATACTTGGTTTTCGTCGGTATGTGTCATAAAAAAAATTGGGTAAAAATCACCTCTTATGCTATGTTTCGATAATCTTAACCCATCATTTTAAACAAAGCAATGACAATGGAAAAATATTTTCTAAGGCTTATTTTCCCCCTACACTTAAGTTGAACATTGTCTTTAATGTTCTCTAGAAGTACCCGTAAAAACAAATAAAGAGAAAAGAAAACAAGGAAAAGAACCTAGTACTCCCTTGGTTTTCTCAATAATAGAGAAGAAACATGCGATAACTGGTTAGATCGTCCTCCAAGAATCATCCAATGAAACTTCCTAAGAACTTCCAAGATTCTTCTCATCATATATAACTTGTAATCAAAGACAAAGACAACTACACCAAGCATAAAATGTGTGATAAACAACTATACAATGTGAATTTAGGGTTTGACTCTATAGATAGGATGAGAGAATTGTTAAACTCATTAGGTTTTTATAGGTTTATAACAGAAGAATACATATTTTAAATGTTGTGCAAGTTTTATTTTCAAAAATAATTAAAAACTTTGAGTTTTTTGGACTTGGGCGTATGACGTCGTCAGGGTTGTTGTGACCCCGTCACAAGTGTCGTGGTAATGGCGTCGCGTGTAAATCGTTACGCCGTCTCCATGTTCTATGAAAACAAAAATTTTATTTTTGATGAAAAATTTCCTGCACTTGATTCCATAAGTTAATTCATGTACAAATGGCTACAAAAAAAACCTGAGATTTAACAATTCAATCATATAACTCGAAACTGACGTGAATTAATCTAAATAATTCATTCAACATGCTTGAACTTGGCTCAAAAGCCGGATAAATTCCTCTACACTTATTATTTGCAAAATACCTTTGATTAAGATTAAGACGAGGTTAAAGACAAACAAAGCATGATTACAAGATGATTCAAACATAATAAAACAAACTATAAAGAATTAAAACACACATGACACTCCTAATTTATGGGAAAAGTAAATTTGGCTGCCTCCCAAGAAGCGTTTTTCTTTATTAACGAGTCTTGTAGCTAGACTCGAAGTCACACGTTCTTATGTGACTTCTCCTTCATCATCAAGAGTTACATCATCGTCTTTGTTGGTGTCTAATAAGTTCTTTTGATATGACTTCTCCCGTTGTTTATTAACGATAAATTCGCTTCCTTATTCATCGTACAGCTCAATTGCTTCGTTTTTCATGTCTTTGCTTACCGTAAATAGACCATACCATCTTGACTTAAGTTTTCTAGGGAATAGTCTCAATCGTGAGTTAAAGAGAAGTACCTTATCTCCTTTTTCATAGTTAATTGGTAATTTTATTCGTTTATCGTGTTCTTAATGGCCCAGTAAGCCTTGTGCTCTAATGCGATAAGAAAATGGCATGCTTTGCTGTAAATTATCCTAAATGGGGTTGTTCTTATGGGGTTTTAAATGATGTCCGGGATGCCCATAATGCATCATCTAACTTGTAAGACTAATCTTTTTTGTTGTTCCGGATGGTCTTCTTAAGAATGCGCTTTATTGCCCGATTCGTGTTCTCGACCTGCTCGTTCGTTTGAGGGTGATATGCGGTCGATAATTGGTGAAATACTCCATATCTTTTCACCGCTTTCTCCATTTGGTAATTGCAAAAATGAGTACCCCTATCACTGATAAGAGCCTTTGGTATTCCAAATCGTGTGAATAATTTCTTAAGGAAGTTCACTATGTTCCGAGCATCACTCGTGGGAAAGGCCTGAGCCTCTACCCACTTAGATACGTAGTCAATAGCTACTATGATGTACTTGTTTTCGTTTGATGAGGGGAAAGGTCCCATACAGTCAATTCCCCAAACATCAAATATTTTGCAGACTTGGGTGTACTTTTGAGGTGTTTCGTCCCTCCAGGAGATGTTTCCTGCTCGTTGACATGCATCGCAAACTTGTACCAACTTACGTGCATCTCAGAAGATATGTGGCCAGTAAAACCCGGCCTCGAAGACTTTTCTTGCGGTAGTGGCGATGCCATGATGTCCTCCAGATGGTCCGCTGTGACATTGTCGAAGAATTTGTGCAGCCTCATCTCCGGCCACGCACATTCGTATGATTCAGTCAGCACACTGTTTGAATAGGAAAGGGTCATCCCAAAAGTAATGCCTTAAATCGCTAAAGAATTTTTGCTTCTCTTGACGGGTGGGTCGGAAGGGTAGTACTCGGTTAGCTAGATAGTTTGCATAGTCAGCATACCACGGTTTGTTGTTCTTATCAGAAATTGCCACTAGCCATCCTTCAGGAAATAAGTCCCTTATTTCAGCCTTGGTTAGCTTTCCGAGGTCTCGGTTTTCAAGCCGGGAGAGATGATCAACTGCTAAGTTTTCAGCACCTTTCTTATCACGGATCTCAATATCGAAGTCTTGAAGCAGTGAGATCCATCGAATTAAGCGTGGTTTTAATCTTGCTTTGTGAAGAGATGTCGCATGTCAGAATGATCCGTGAAAACAATGGTCTTGGATAAGACCAAGTATTGACGAAATTTGTCGAATGCAAAGACAACATCCCAAAACTCCTTTTTGGTAGTTGTGTAGTTCTCTTGTGCTTCGTTCATTGTTTTGCTGGCGTATTGTATGGGCTTGAAATGTTTGTCGATCCTTTGCCCTAGCACGGCCCCGACGGCATAGTCACTTGCGTCGCACATGATTTCAAATGGCAATGACCAATCTGGCTTGATCATGATTGGTGTCTACGTCAGTTCACGTTTTAATGTGTCGAATGCTTGGATGCATTCTTCAAAAAAGTTGAATGGGGCATCTTTAACTAGGATATGAGTCATTGGGCGTGCGATTTGTGAGAAATCCTTTATGAATCTCCTATAGAAACCAGCATGTCCTAGAAAGCTTCGAATGGATTTCACATTCATAGGATATGGCATTTGGAGATTGCCTCGATTTTTGCTTTATCGACCTCAATTCCAGAACCTGAGACCTTATGTCCGAGGACGATTCCTTCCTTTACCATAAAATGGTACTTTTCCCAGTTTAACACAAGGTTGGTTTCCTCGCACCTTTTTAGCATCTTCTCAAGGTTTTTTAAGCAAATGCTTGAAAGAACTACCAAAGACAGAGAAATCATCCATAAATACCTCCATGCTATCCTCGATAAGCTCATGGAATATGGCTGTCATGCAGCGCTGAAAGGTTGTTGGGGCATTGCATAATCCGAAGGGCATCGACTTGTATGTGAAGGTTCCGTAAGGGCAAGTGAATGTGGTTTTCTCCTGATCCTCTAGGGCGATGGGTATTTGGAAATATCCTAAAAACCATCTAGAAAGCAGTGGTATTCATGCCCAGCTAGGCGTTCGAGCATCTTATCGATAAACGGAAGTAGAAAGTGATCTTTCCGGGTTGCGTTATTCAATTTACGATAGTCGATACACACGCGCCATCCAATGACCGTCCGTTACGGGATGAGCTCATCCTTCTCCTTCTTTACTACGGTCATTCCTCCCTTTTTCGGGACAACCTGGACAGGACTTACCCAAGGACTGTCGGAGATGGGGTAGATTAGTCCTGCGTCAAGGAGCTTTATGACTTCCTTTTTTACCACTTCCTTGATGTTGGGGTTTACTCGTCTTTGAGGTTGGACACTTGGTTTGAACTCGTCGTCCATGAGAATCTTGTGAGTGCAGAAGGACGAGTCAATCCCCTTAATGTCCGTAATACTCCATGCGATCGCCCCTTTATGATTCCGAAGGACTTCGAGAAGCCTGGCTTTTTCGACGGCGAATAATGCGGACGAGATGACCACTGGGAGTTGGTTGTTTTCTTGGAGAAAAGCGTACTCGGGTTGTTCGGGTAATTCTTTCGATTCAAGTTTGGGTGGTTCCACACTTGATGGTTTTAAT
>BQNB010213048.1:0-10088 GCA_026074375.1 Tanacetum coccineum
AACTTGCAATCACAATAGAACCAATGAGAATACACATTCTGATTAAACTGGGAATTATACGATTCACCAGTAAGAACCAAGTCAGAGCACAACTCTGAATAACCAGGGAATCAGAAGATTCACCAATAAGATACAAGACAAAGTATAAGCTCTGAATACATTGAGAATTCACATAATTCTCTCACAAATTACAAGACAGAGTATTAACTCTGAATACATTGAGAATTCACATAATTCTCTCACAGATTTCAGAAACAAGGTACAAGACAGAGTATAAACTCTGAATACATTGAGAATTCACATAATTCTCTCAAAGAATTCAGAACACACATTCTGAAAACAGGGAATCATAAGATTCTCAAACAGGGAACAACATCATACAACAAGGTTACCACAATGGATAAACCTAAGAAGTCCTTAAAAGGACAAACATCTCAATAATAAGACAACAACAGGGAACAACATCCTGCAACAAGGTTACCACAATGGATAAACCTAAGAAGTCCTTAAAAGGACAAACATCTCAATAATGAGACAACAACAGGGAACAACATCTTGCAACAAGGTTACCACAATGGATAAACCTAAGAATTCCTAAAAAGGACAACAACTCAATAATGAGACTGCAATAAGACAACACCACTTCAGTCTTAAGGTTTCTCCTAAGTATGGTGCAGAGACAAGACTGGTTTTAGGGTCAGAAAACATTGCCCTTAGATGAGCCATACTCATCTAATTGGGTTGCAGGGTCCATTTTAGGTGACTGCATTTGTACATTCCTTGTTCTTGAAGGGACCCTACCTTCCACAACAGATGATGCTCTCTACATCCTTTGGTCTTACAGACATTTGGATATCAAAGAAAGATAAATGATGAGCTTATTTATTAAAGACAATATCATTAACAGATTTGTTTCTCATTTTAAGAAAGAAACTAGTTTGATAAAATACTCACATTTATTGAGGTTACCACAATCTTGTTATCAAGGCAAAACAGTTTAGAGGCCTTTTTATCACAAGAAAATCCAATCAGAAACATTTTACAAAAGAGATCATTGACATCCAAAACATATTACAAAAGAGAGATTAGGTTTGTTAATCTGCACCAATACAAAGGTGACATGCCAATTAAGACTGAGCAATGTAGTCTGTTAGAAAGAGAAATGGCAGCAAGCCCATAATAAGACAGAGGAATCACCTCCTAAAACATAAGACACCTTGCTAGAATTAGAAGGTGTCTATGTTTCACATCATAAAGAAGGTTGCTGCATGATTCCCAAAACCAGAACACAAGTCATAAACTTAGATTTTAACATCAAATTGATTGAAAATCAGATTAATGAAATTCATAATAACATTGCACATAACATATTTAGGTGTAATAAGAACAATACACATAATGGCAGATAACAAAACCAATTAACACAACATAAGCTCTCAAAGACAACCATGACAAATAAGACATACAACAGAGATGAATAATCTCAACAACACATACAACATAATGCAAGGCTAACAACAAGGATAGACAATGCATGATAATAGATAAGCAGAGCAAGACTAACAACAAGGATAGACAATGCAGACACTTAACAACAGACACGAGACTAATCATATAGAAAGACTAACAACAAGGATAGACAATGCATATGTAAGCCAACAAACAGCTTGAGAGCAATAAGCCAACAAGCCAAACAATAGAAGGCGACCATCACAAGACAACTACCAGCAGTCAAAACAAGACAGAAGGCTACTACCAATTACCAGAAACAAACAGATAATAAGCAGACAACAACAACAACAACGACTGCTCTATGAAGAGACATCAACAACAACAAAAGACAGATAGACATATAACATAAACCACAAGAACAATACGCCAACAAGCCATAAAGACAATTAATAACAAGAAGCTGGATCATGATAAGAGAACATGTAGCAAAGCTTACCTTAAACAAACATGAACCATAGAACCAATCATAATACCAACCAAAATATGCAATTAATAAGAAGAACATCAACAATGCATGCTATTCAGACACTTCAAAGAGATACTAGACAACACAAATAAATACAAGAAGCATAGGAACTAGGAACACATTAAACAACATATAATATGATCAAGGAATTTTAATCCTATAACAACAAACAATAGCCATATAAACAAGGCACAAACAGGCATACACAAATAACAAGAAAACAGCTTAGACAAAGCCAAAAAGATAAACAAGGACATAAGACCAAGATATCATAGCATTCAACCAATCATAGCTAACCAGATAAACATAGAAAGATAACAGGCATTTAACCACAGATAAGCCAATGCAACAGACAAGGACAATAAATGCAATGAGGAAAACTTAGACATCAAAACAATCAACAAACACCAACCACAGATATAAAAATTGATAACAATCAGCAGAAGGCACATAATAAACAACAAAAGGCAAAGCTCAAAACTTGCACAAACAAGAGATAAACTCACAACCAAGATTCATAAGGATTAGGTACAATTGACAAGCGTGGCCAGAGCAGGTATTCATACCACTCAGAGGTGGCAGATCAAGATGTTAGCCACACTTCAACTTACCCAATAATTAAAGAAACCTTAAGAATAAGAAGGAGAAACAAGAAACAACTTGCAGAGCTTTTAAATTGCATCAGATAAATAAAAGAACAACCACCCGCCACCCTCTAAGATCACTCTAGTTGAAGGGGATGGCAATGGTGAAGATAAGCCCATGTAACGGAAAACCCCAATTAGAAAATGTTAGGGTTCTTGAACACCATAATTATTCAACAACCACAATGATCCCAATCGAGTACTCAATACAAACTAATATACACCCCGGCCGTTGAGATATCAACCATCAAACACTTCTCGATCAAATTTACTCAACAGACAAAAACCCTAAAATTTGTTGCGAAACTTTAAACGTTCCAAAAATACATATCGCAATCAAAGCAGAGCTCTTGATACCAGTTAAAATACATCGGGGCAATTACCAAAAACAGTTTGATTATTCACACAACAAATCCCTTCCCCATGTGTGAATATTATTGATAACTTAAATATACAAGTCCGGTTAGTTCCCAATACGGGTGCCTAAGTACCAAAACGATTACAACAGAATATAAGGGTGTCCCTACTTAGGGTAGATCACTCCTTCTCACAACAATAACATCTCTTATAGCTCAGACAAAAACATAATACTGCATCACCCGATACCATTTACGCCTCTATTGTGTCTCACACAGTTATGTGTAACGTGAGTGAGACGAGAAGGCGTGTGTGTTGAGAGTGTGTGTTAACTCCTGCGATAAGGAGACAACTGTCTAAGATCAGGGAGATACAAAAATAAAAGACCGTTTGTTTACTCACGCGCAAACCTAGCACATCTGATGTGCTTTATATTAGCCATCCAACGACTTTCCCCTTCACATCCTAGCTTTCATTGTTACAACTTTATCACCTCCGCATCTTTCAATCTGATGAAAGATGGGACGAATACATCTTGATATGAATCCTTTCAATTAAGACAGGAATTATTGGTCCTGTACATTAGACATCCAGATAACAAAGGTATAAAACATATAAAAACACATTGTTAGTTTGAATACTTACAACAATCCTCTCCTGCAAAACTAAAACTGTAGTGAAATACAAAAACAAAACTTTGGGAGTAATTATCAATGTAACAGGTTTGAACCCAGTACATAAGAGAACAAATACCAAGTACAAAATACTTGTTAGTTTGTATTATTTCTTCAACACATTGTCTGTACGTTGCCAATAAAATGTTAAATGTGTTAAGTTTAAGGTCACACTTTGTCGCTATGCCACTTGAATTCTGATAATTACGCTGCCATTTCCACTATAAATGAATATTTGTCGATGTTAATGCTAAAATAGCATTTCCTTAATATTTATCTATCAATCTTAAAATCTGTTTAATAAAATAATATCATGTTAATATCTACACTATAACTGCTGAAAATGAATCTTTGAACAAATAGGCAAAGTCAAACACAAGCACTAACCATTGCTGAGATGGAGCCAAGTGATACAATCCTTACGGCTAACGCAGCACTACTAGCAGGTACCTGGTTTATGGTAGGCTGCATTTGAACATAGCATTATTTGAGAATTTAACACGATATTGAACAGTTAAATTCATTGATGAGCATGATAAAGATCATCAAGTATAAATTGACTATAAATATGTTGTATAGCAACAAACCTTGATGGACTTATTATAGTACCTTAATATTTTGCCGTACGTCGTCACCTGCATGATATGAATATTTTTGTCCAATGTGCCTTGAATATGCAATGTCATCATCACGATATAGAATTTGTTATAACTGTCTTATTTAATATCTTTCAGTGACGTGCTGTTAACAATTGCCGAATATCAGTATTTGTGTCTTTTGTCGTCTCTTCTTTGTTAGATCTTGGATGACATAATAAATATCACAAATTTTTATCCAAATCAGATTTTTTCTGATATATTGCTATGGGCTTGTTGTTAACAATTGTTGAACCAGACTCGCTCTTATCACAATGAAACAAAAAAAGAAGGATCACATGTGTCTCACAGCTGGTTACATGTAAAGACAATCTTAACCTCTTTGAAGTCCTTACAAATGATGTCAAATATATAATTCTTGAGCACAAAAGACAATCTCGACCGCCTTCCTAAGTTTATAAAAAAACACACGTCCTCTATATGTAGCGTTTAGTCACCATAAGAACTATTAGAAACAAGTAGAGAAAGATAGGTTGTGCTTGTGTAAATGGCAGAGATTAGCATGAAGAACAAGGTGATGGTGGCAATTGATGATAGTGAGTTTGGCGAGTACGCTCTCATTTGGGCCCTCAAAATGTTTGGATCTACCTTTGTAGATTCGGAGCTTCTTATCTACACTGCCCGGACTCCTGTTGATATCAGTTATCTGTATGCTTCTTCTTGGGGAAGTAAGACACTCTGTCGTTAAATATGAGTAGCAGTCTTTGCGTAATGTACTGTGTATTTTTTCGCTTGTTTTTTGTTGCAATTGTACTTTTTGCGCATATCTGGGTCGTTAAAAGATTGTATGTGTCCCGATTGGGTCATTTTGTATTGTGTATTACCTTTTTTATATAAAAATACAAATCATTTTTGAAATCTAGTTTGTTTGGCTACAAAATGACCCAAACGAGACACAAAACCATCTTTAATGACTCAAATGTATAGGAAATGATACACCGACTAAACTAAGACAGATGAAAAAGCACGTTAGTATTTTATGCAAAAGAAAAGACCCTATTAAATACTCTTGAGAATATATATGGCCGGGTTACCAAATTGTGTTGCATTGTCTGCGGTTCTGCAGCTGCTGATCTAATAAAGAAGCTGAAAGAAAGTGAAAACAAAGCAGCTCTTGACTTGCTAAAGAAAGCTAAAACTACCTGCAGTGAGTACGGGGTGCGATTTCGCTTTTACTTTTGTAAATATGGATAATTTTAGATCCCATTATAAACAAACATTTACGTTCTTCTTAACTTGCAGATTACTGCAGAAGGAATTGCAGAGATCGGAGACCCTAAAGTGGCCATATGCAATGCAGTCGAGAAATTAAACGTTCAGTTGCTCATTGTAGGCAGTCAAGGTCGTGGAGCTTTAACCAGGTTAGCCAATGTTTTTAAAAAATGAGAATAACGTGTTACAATAATAACTTTCTTTTTTGTTTAACTTGACAGAGCTTTTATAGGGAGCGTAAGCAATTACTGTGTCAACCATGCCAAGTGTCCGGTTCTTGTCGTGAAAAAAACAAACTGAATATGTAAAGTTATCTATTCTGATTATGTTCACATATGTTCATAAATAAAGGTTTCATCCATTATTAAGATGATCATAATACATCCTGACAATCAAATGATACTAGTACAAAAGAGACTATTCGAATATTCGATTCAGGGTTGCTGCCAGTCTAACACCACCTTGAGCTAATCGCATGTTCACAATAGGTAAACGAGACAGGAAATATTCATCTGCAATTACAAAATGGTTTTCTAAATCATATATCATGGCACTTTTTTAATCAAAAGTGAACTAAATTGTGTGAAATGTCTTACCTCTAAGAACCGAATCATTTGCAACTCCTTTGTATGCCCAATTACATGCGGCTTTTATTCCTTCACTTGCATATCTGTTCAAAGTATTCATATTTAAGATAAAAATTTATATGCGCATGTTATAACTTATGAATAGTCTATGGAATGATTTCGTGTACATGTTTGGGCAAGTCGTCTGATTTCCGCTGCAGCTTTCCCATTTTTCAACTTTATCCGCCCATTCATTCTGCCAAAAAAAAAAACTTAAAACTATTAGCTAAACAACTTTCAGATAACCTATTTTTTATAAGTACCGTTTTAGTCACTGTATTAGTATTGTTCATCTATGTCATTAGATGATAGTAGCTTTATATTTTGTTCGGGTCGTTATGTAACCAAGAGACCCTCAGAAATGCACCGTCATAGATGATCCTTTTGACATAAAAATCAGATATTCATGAATAATGTTAATGACTCTAACGTAAATAAACCGTTAGGAAAAAAACTTCTTTTACCGTAATGTTACTTTGAATTGCATCGATATAATTCTCGACATTAGAACCATAGAACCTATCTTCAGCTGACTCAATTATGCTATCATCCCACACCTACATATTATCCCAAGAACACGTTCAAATTTTTAGAAAAATATATCTCGACGATATTCAACATTTTGGAAGACTTACATGATGAAGTACTGCTTTTCGTGTGAACCAATGTACGTCAATTGCGTTCCCACCCCTATCTGAAGTGAATCCTACATGTAACGGCTGTAAGAGCCAAAATGGGCTCAGTTAGTTAATATTAGAAACAATTAGTACTATTACGAAACATGAAATATGAATAATTACTTGATGAATGTCTCCCATGAAATGAGAAAGGAAGAGTAGTGATTCTGTTAAATTATCTGCAAATCAAAAAGTCAATGTCAAGTAGGTTCGTTTTCGGGTTTAAAACTGGTATGACAGAGTTCTTGATACATATTTGTATGTGTAATTAGAAATGTTCAGTAGTAATATATCTAGGGTAAGGAATTTGATATATATGAATATGACCCATATCAACTTGAGTTTAAAAAGTAACAAGTTTGACTTTTATAAGTCAAAGTAGTAGAATCTAGTCATCTACAAAGAAAAAAAGAGTTACACTGAGATGTTTGATTGCTATATTCAAGCAATTGTGTTGTGTAGTTTCTAACTGCACCAGCCACACATCTTCCCCTCACTCCGTCTGCATCCTTGCAGTCCCCTGCATTGTATTTTTCAATTAGGTAACGGGTGAAAACGGGTAATTTTGTAGTATAAGTTTACATTGGAGATTTTTAGGTGATATAAGACAAAAGAAAAAGTGATATGATTTAGGTGGTCTTATTCGTTAAAAATATACTTTGGCCGACTTTTAACGTGTTTGTAATAAAAAGTAACCAAAACCGAAAAATAAATGAATAGCTTACTCGTGAATTGGTAAGTACAAAGGTTATCAGGGGTGTCGATATAATGAAGTGGCGACGACCAACGATATCTAAACTTGACATGATCAGCCCATGAGCATAGACTTGCCAAATCACCCTTTGCATACTGCGGTAACAACTGATTCACTGCATCAGCTGCGGCTTGACTCAACCTTCCTTGAGCTATTTTGCACGTCGCAAAATGGCCATCGACACCCCAACCGCAAACTGTGACGGGTAAAATAAACAAGAGCACCAATGCAAAAGGTCTCATGGACTCCATATTTGTGAAATGAAGTTAGAGATATTGTTGTTGGGTGATTTATGTTATGTGATAAGTGTGAATGGTATGATGTAATATTGAAATGTGAACAAACTTTATTGGAGTTATGGTACTTTATTGGTTATTTTTAGTCCAGCGTTTACATTTGTTTACATAGTATGATTCCATCAGCCGTATTTCAGGGTGTGAGAGGTGGACGATCGTATATGCTTCAAAATTTGTCGCGTTAACAATTATATGCATGTGCATACATATTTTTCTCAGAGAAAAAATATTTATATGATAAAATATCTTAAATGAGTAATAGTTAAACGTTTAGATAACTAATCTGCATTATATCTAATAAAATGTGACACTTTATATATAACATTTATTCTCGAAATACCTTATTATGTAGTTTCGTCTTGAGCTCTCAAAAATTTAAAGACGGCCCTAATGATTTCATTGTAACAAGATTATTGCTTTTGTATGTTTGTGTATGATGTCATATGGATATGGAAGTTTGTTTTGTTTCTTTTGAGGCAACGTGGTAGAAAAGGCAATTAACCGGATTAAAAGCCTTTTTTTATGGTATAGTTTGGTCAAATCGCATAAAAGTGTACTATACTTTAAGTCAATTTGAATTTAATGTACTCAATTTTTTTTTAATTTAATGTATCAAACTTATTTTTTGAGCAATTTAAGGTTTTTTGACTTTTTAAAAGCGATTACCGGTTATAATTTTAGTCGAAATGAATTTTAAAAGTTCAATTATAACAATACATCACTTTATTTAATCATTTCGGCTGGAAAAAATGACCGATAACATCTTTCGAAAAGTCAAAAAAACCTTAAATTGCTCAAAAAATAAGTTTGATACATTAAATTGAGAAAAAAAGTTGAGTACATTAAATTCAAATTGACCTAAAGTATAGTACACGTTTCTGCGATTTGCCCGTATGGTTTATATGTTACTGATCAATCATTAGTTAGTGTTTGAAAAAGGGAATTATGTGATTTCTACAACCTTTGAACATTAGATTAGAGTAATCAGTGTTGCAAAAATCGGTCTTTGCGGCTGATTAATCGGCGCTTAGGCGTTCGGCGGGGATTAACCGTTTTGATTTTCACTAATCGGTCTTATTAATCGGTTTGGTTAAAAATCGGTCAACATACCAATTAATCGGATACAAAATAAGCCAAATCAAGGATAAATCGGCCAAATCGGACAAAAATCGGCTAAGTCGGGCATATATATTTCTAAATTTTTATAATTTTATATATACAAAATCTAATTCGATTAATCTTCGATTACTCCCCGCCTAACCGATTAATCGCTAAGTATTTTTGCAACCTTAGACTAATATATTTGATTCAAACTAACATATTTGGTTCACACATATGATGTTGATAGCTGCACCTTCAACCCTATGATAGCTACACCTTTAACCATCAAATTAATAAGACTCTTAAATTTTTGCTTTTAATTGGTTACTAATATTGGGTATGTTGTTCATAAGTTTTACCTAACAATACAGTCTAATTTTAGGACTATAAGCATGTTATAAACAAATTGTGTTAATCCTGTGTTGGTACAATTTCCTTTACGGACATAAATAACAAACTATACTGAAGAAAGAAAATTACCGCTCTAGTAAGTAATAATAGACGATTATGTGTTTATAGCAACGACGATCAGAGACGGACTTATGGTATAATAATGGGGTCATGGCTCGTCGAAAAAGTTAAGAATTTAATGTAATTTTTTTTTGAATTTTGACCTTTTTTTTTCGAAAGTGCCCCCACTTAAAACTCAAATTGCCTCCCACTCACATACTAAAACCCAACATTCAACACTTTAAAACCTTATAAATCATTCATATCTAAGTAACAATACTCGATTTATCATTTCGATCCTAGTTTTTTCTTCCACATTTTGTTGCTATTGTCAAAAAAAAAAATTTTGCCCCCCACAAGCTATTTTCCTGTTTCCGTCACTGACGACGATGTATATTAACGTTAATTTCTAACTAAGTACTTATGATATTTATGAGATTGCATAGATTTTTATAATTATGGGTATTTTAATTTAAAAACATTAATCATTCTCTAAGCTTTTACGTTTTTAAAGAAAAAAATTTTGTTTATATATATATTAATATATATATATATAGTGTGTGAGGTTTTTTTCAGAACCAAATAAATGTACAGAACTGCGAGAACCAATCTAAGACGTTTAAATTTTGATCAACGGTTAGAATGCATGGTGGCAGTTAAGTA
>BQNB010213053.1:0-10088 GCA_026074375.1 Tanacetum coccineum
TTTTCTGAAAACCTAAAATAAACTTTCAAATTTTTTGAAAAGGGATTTATTGCTGAGGTTAAAGAAATGAAAGATATTTTTGAACAAATTGAAGATGAGGTTGATCAATGTTCTGTGGCAAAGAAAAGTTTTGAAACTGAAAAGAAATAACTTATAATCAACAACGATTGACTCTTAGAAGAAAATATCGTTAGTGATATTATGTGCACTTACTTGCGTTCGTTAAATAAAGTTGATAATTATGGAAAGTGTAAAAGTCTCGACATTGTGCTTTTAGATCTTCAAGAATCAAACAAATCATTGTGGAAATTAAGAAAATGGTTTGCAAAACTTAAGGAACAAAGCGTCACTCTTGATATTACTTTTCAAAATAATAAAGAACCAATGATTCTTAATGATCATAAAACAAAAAATAAACAATTTTTGGTTAAAACAATCAATAATCAATCTGTTGTTATAAATGATCTAAAAGTGCAATTGTAAGACATTTTACACGTAATCAATGAGTTGAAAAATCTTTTAGCTTGGAAG
This sequence comes from Tanacetum coccineum, assembly GCA_026074375.1. Lineage (NCBI taxonomy): Eukaryota > Viridiplantae > Streptophyta > Magnoliopsida > Asterales > Asteraceae > Tanacetum > Tanacetum coccineum. Next base: position 532 of record BQNB010213053.1, read on the forward strand.
AGCCAAAAGACTCAGAGCGAATTACTTGTTGTTGATTATAGGATTCAAAAAATAGAGGATGAGAACGTGTCTCTAGCTTTTCAAGTTTCTTCCTTAGTTAAGGAAAGAGAACATACTAAGTTAGAATATAAGAAACTGTATGATTCAATCAAGTAAACATAGACAAAAAGAATACTTTAAATTGACTCTTTGCAACAAATGCTTAATGATCAGATTTATGAAAATAACAAGTTAAGAGCACAGTTAAAAGGAAAGTTTTCTGAATCTCAAATGAATCATCATTGTACAAGTATGAATACTAATCTTTCTAGACATTCAACTTCAGGAACTAAACTTTATTCAGAACCCCTCTTCCTAAATAAAAGGGTATTCCTAAAGTTGTTGAGAAAAATGATTTATCAAAATCAGTCCCTTCACACTTGACTACCAACAAGATAATTGAAAAATGCACAAAAGTTCTTTCCCTAGTTTTGCTTAAGATTGAGTCTGAACCAATCAATGCGTACTTTAAGAACAATAGGGCTGTGCATCCTGATTATTTGAAAGTCACTAAGGAGCACGTAGCAACACTACATGAATTATTAGACGAAGCTAGAGCATTAAAATCTTTAGATGAACATACAGGTCATGCCTCTAAGTTTACTAAGCGAATTCAAGAACTGGTAATGTATGTTAGTGCCTCATGCCCTTTCACTCAAAGCGGGAATGAAAAGTGGGCTCCCGCTACAAGCCATAAAAGGAACAATAAGCCTTACGTAGATGAATCAAGCAGACAATTGAGACAATCACACAAAAGCATGCAGTAAAGCAAAACACTCATAAGACTGCCAACACTATGTTGCCTTCTACAGGAAGAGTAAGCTCTACTAATGCTAGCGGATCAAAGCCTAAGAGCAATACAAAGAATGATAGGATCCCGCAACCATCAAGTAGAAGCAAAAAGAATAAAGTAGAAGCCCACCATAGGAAGTTTAAGTCTAGTGCTAATAAGAAAAATCATGTTTCATATTGTAATGTAAATGTTAAGAATGCTGCTTTGTTAAAAAATTCTGATACTATTTGCTTATCTTATAATAAATGTTTGTTTTCTAAAAATCATGATGCTTGTGTTGTTCAATATCTTAAGAAAATGCAAAAACGTAAAGTGGCTAAATCTGCAAAACAAAAAGTTAAAAGAGAATGGAAACCAACAGGACGAATCTTTAAAACTGTAGGTTTTAAATGGATTCCCACTTGTAGGACATTTAACTTGGTAGGAAACTGTGCCTCCCTTCTTCTTCTAATGACACGTCTACCATAGTTGTTCCTCCTGGATATATCTTAACCACCACAGCAATTCCAGTTGATGTACCATATCCTAAACCAAGTCTTAGATATGCCAATGCTCGGGGGTCACTTTCTGAATGCATGTTAAATACTGAATGTCATCCAATTAATTTAAATGATTTTGGAACCCAATCGAAAGTTAGGGATCGATGCAGGTAGAAAGTATAAATAAGAAAATATATATTCTTGTCATCGTTGATGATTATTCTCGTTTTACTTGGGTGAAGTTTTTGAGAACGAAAGATGAAGCTCCAGAAACTATCATCAAATTTCTGAAGCAAGCTCAAGTTAGTCTTAATGCTACAGTAAGATATCTTCGTACCGACAACGGCACCAAGTTTCTCAATCAGTCTCTACAAAATTATACGGAAGATGTTGGAATTACTCATCATACATCCAATGCACGTACTCCATAACAAAACGGTATATTTGAAAGGCGTAACTGCACGTTGGTAGAGGCTGCAAGGACCATGCTTATTTTCTTTAAATCTCCGCTATTTCTATGGGCTGAAGTTGTTGCTACTGCATGTTATACTCAAAACCGCTCCCTAATCCATACCCGTTACAATAAGACTCCATATGAACTGCTCAGAGATCGCAAACCAAAACTCAAGTATCTTCACATTTTTGGTTCTCTATGTTATCCAACAAATGATTTTGAGGATATTGGAAAACTTTAGCCTGAAGCAGATATTGGAATCTTCATCGGTTATTCACCATCCAAGAAGGCGTATCGAATATACAACAAAAGAACCAGACAGATAATGGAAACAATGACCGTACAATTTGATGAACTTACTCACATAGCTTCTGAACAACACAGTTCAGGACCTGAACTTCATGGTTTAACTATTGGACACATTAGTTCAGGACTCATGCTTAACCAAGCTACTTCAACATCAGCTAAACCTCCTACAAAGAATGATTGGGATTTGTTGTTTCAACCAATGTTTGATGAATACTTCAAAACTACAAGTGTTGTATCTACCCCTACTTCTACTGCAACTCTACCTCCACCTGATACAGCCAGAGCATCTTCTTCGTCCTCTAATACCATTGATGAAGAAGCTCCCTCTCTAAGTAATTCACCAAACATTAAAGCAACAAACTCACCAATTAATTCTACAAATGTTGAACCAAATGAAGAAGTTACAGAGTTTGACAGTGACACATTTACCAATCCATTTGCTCCTCCAGAAACCAGCTCAACTGAGTCATCTTCAAGAATTGTAGACACTTCAAACATGCACACTTTCCAAGAACCTCTAATTTACACAAAAAGATGGACAAAAGATCATTCGATTACAACAATCATCAGTGATCCATCAAAACCTGTTTCTACAAGACGTCAATTCTCTACTGATGCTTTATGGTGTTATTTCCAAGCTTTCTAAGTTAAAGAAGAGCCTAAGAATTATAAAGAAGCAATGGAAGAATCTCGCTGGATCGAAGCAATGCAAGAGAAAATCCATGAATTTGAGTGGCTTGTAGTATGGAAGTTAGTACCAAGACCAGACAGAGCTATGATCATCAACTTAAAGTGGATCTTTAAAGTGAAACTTGATGAATATGGCGGTGTGTTAAAAAATAAGGCGTGGTTAGTTGCTAAAGGTTATCGTCAGGAAGAGCGGATCGACTTTGAAGAATTGTTTGCACCTATCGCTTGCATTGAAGCTATCAGAATATTCTTAGCATATGCAGCACACAAGAATATGGTAGTCTTTCAGATGGATGTGAAGACGACATTTCTAAATGGGATTTTAAAGGAAGAGGTGTACATAAGTCAACGAGAAGGGTTTGTTAATCAATATCATCCGAATCATATATTCAAATTGAAGAAAGCACTTTATCGATTGAAACAAGCTCCTAGCGCATGGTACGACCTGCTTTTCAAATTCCTTCTCAGCCAGAAATTTGTCAAAGGTGTAGTTGATCTAACGTTGTTAACTCGGAAGGAAGGAAATGATCTCATACTGGTACAAATCTATGTTGACGAAATAATTTTTGCTTCCACTAATCCAATCTTTTGTGATAAATTTGCAAAATTAATGACCAAACGTTTTAAGATGTCAATGATGGGATAAATATCATTTTTTCTTAGCCTTCAAATTTTAAAAATTCACATAGGCATCTTCATTAATCAATCTAAGTATGCTCTTGAAATACTCAAAAAGTATGGTTTAGACCAATGTGATGTTGTTGACATCCCCATGGTGGGACAATAAAAACTGGATGAAGATCCAAACAGGACTCCAGTTGATCCTACTCGTTATCGAGGAATGTCGGATCCCTTATGTACCTCACAGCCAGTCACCCTGACCTAGTGTTTGCCATCTGCATGTGTACCCGGTACCAGGCAAATCCTACCAAAAAGCACTTAACTACAGTAAAACAAGTCTTTTGGTACATAAAAGGAACCATTAATATGGGTTTGTGGTATCCAAAGGACACCGGTTTAAATCTAACAACTTTTGCAGACGCTGACCATGCAGGTTGCCAAGATTCAAGATGTAGTACATCGGGAAGTGCACAGTTTCTAGGAGAAAAGCTTGCCAGCTGGTCATCCAAGAAACAAAAATGTACCGCAATATCAACAACTGAAGCAGGGTATATATCCTTGTCCGGTAGCTGTGCTCAAATCCTCTGGATGCGCTCTCAGTTAACTGACTATGGATTTCACTTCAACCAGATCCTATTGTACTCGGACTCAAAAAGCGCTATTGCTTTATCCTGCAACACTGTGCAACACTCCAGGACGAAACATATCACTGTTCGATACGACTTTATTAAAGGTCAAGTTAAAAACAAGGTTGTTGAGCTATACTTTGTTAAGACCGATTATCAGCTGGCGGATATCTTCACTAAAGCACTCGCCAGATAACGCTTTGAATTTTTGATCAACCGCCTCGGTATGAAAAGCATCACATCAGAAGAGCTGAAACGTCTTGCAGAGTCAGACGAAGAGTAACTTGGTTTACTACTTCATGTATATACCATAAGTAGATTAGTTTATAAAATCAAAAACAACAAAAAGATTTCTTTCTTTCAAAAAATTTCAAAAATCAAAAACAAAAATATAAAATTTCAAAATCAAAATATAAAATCAATTTTTTTTAAAAACCATAAAAAATCTTCTCGACATGTCTTTTAGAATCGATAATATCTATGACCTTAAAAATGTCATTCAACAATGACACGGGATTGTAGATAAAGTTCGACTAAAAGTTTATAACATTTTAAAACATGTCATCTCAAAATTTTCTTATGGTTTGTTATTAAATATCAGCTAATAACCCGGTCCTTAAAGAAAAGGAAATTGTACGTTTTAGTGAAGTTATCCTTAACAACGAAAAGAGAAGTCTTTTCGGTCTTGAGTTTAAAGATTCAAAACATTCCAAGTTTTGAAACTCAAGAATATGACTTGTGTATACTTTGCTACACAACTCGCGCTTTCGAAAAAGGAAAATGTACGACATAAAGTGCATTTTGTCCTTCAAAGATTAATTTTCTTTAATTTGAGCAATTTTCCTCAAAATGTGTTTATCAAACATGCTCAAGTTAAACAAATTTTTCAAAAATGCTAGAAATAAAATCAGAATCCGTTTTGTCATTTAAATGGAAAAGGATTTTCAAGAAAATTCGAACGCTCGAACAAATCCAAGAAATCTTTAAATAGACTACGGTCTTTCTTCGAGGGGGAGAACGAGCTTTATATGAAAATTTCTATAAATGTTTAAAAATAATTCATCAGTATTAATTAAATTGGGAAAAACGATCCAGAAATTTTGAACGCTCAAACAAATTCTACAGCTCTTTAAATAGAAAACGAGTATTTGTTTGAGGGGGGGAAATTAATTTTTTTAATCAAGAGATTTTGAACAACTCAAACAAATTTTACAGCTCTTTAAATAGAAAACAAGTATTGTTTGAAGGGGAGAAATTATTTTTAGAAAAATAAATTTTTCAAAAGAATGTGAAAATGATTTTGGAAAAGTGTTTAAGTTATTTAGTTGGTCATCGTTTGAGGGGTAGTTAACGAGATTAACTCCGGGACTATGAGAGGGAGGTTAACGTGGAGTTTAATCCCTCGGGACTAATGTGTGCAAAAAAAGTTAAAAAATTAAGGGTTGTAATTGTGTAACTTTAATTTAGCGTATCTATCTTTAGGACCTAAAATGCTATGCTGTGTTAATTAAGTTGTTAGGGGGGGGGGGGGGGGGTGGTTCGGGGGGGGGGGGGGGGGGGGGGGGGGGGGGGGGGGGGGGGGGGGGGGGGGGGGGGGGGGTGGGGGTGGGGGGGGGGGGGGGGGTGGGGGGAGGGGGGGGGGGGGGGGGGGGGTGGGGGGGGGGGGGGGTGGGGGGGGGGGGGGGGGGTGGGTGGGTAGGGGTGGGGGGGGGGGGGGTGGGGGGGGGGGGGGGGGGGGGGGTGAGGATGGGGGGGGGGGGAGGGGGGTGGGGTGGGGGGAGGGGGGGGGGGGGGGGGGGGGGGGGGGGGGGGGGGAGTGGGGTGGGGGGGTTGGGGGGGGGGGGGGTGGGGGTGGGGGGGGGGGAGGGGGGGGGGGGGGGGGTGGGGGGGGGGGAGGGGGGGGGGGGGGGGGGGGGGGGGGGGGGGGGTGGGGGGGGGGGGGGGGGGGGGTTTGTGGGGGAAGGGGGGGGGGTGGGGGGGGGGGGGGTGTGGGGGGGGTGGTGGGGGGGGGGGGGGGTGGGGTGTGGGGGGGGGGGGGTGGGGGGGGGTGGAGTGGGGGGGGGTGGGGGGGGGGGGATCTTTAAATAGACTACGGTCTTTCTTCGAGGGGGAGAACGAGCTTTATATGAAAATTTCTATAAATGTTTAAAAATAATTCATCAGTATTAATTAAATTGGGAAAAACGATCCAAAAATTTTGAACGCTCAAACAAATTCTACAGCTCTTTAAATAGAAAACGAGTATTTGTTTGAGGGGGGGGGGATTAATTTTTTTAATCAAGAGATTTTGAACAACTCAAACAAATTTTACAGCTCTTTAAATAGAAAACAAGTATTGTTTGAAGGGGAGAAATTATTTTTAGAAAAATAAATTTTTCAAAAGAATGTGAAAATGATTTTGGAAAAGTGTTTAAGTTATTTAGTTGGTCATCGTTTGAGGGGTAGTTAACGAGATTAACTCCGGGACTATGAGAGGGAGTTAACGAGATTAACTCCGGGACTATGTGTGCAAAATAAGTTTAAAACTTAAGGGTAATTAGTGTAACTTTAAGTAGTTATCTATCTTTAGGACCTAAAATGCTAGCTAGTGTTATATTTAAGGTGTTAGGGGTAATGCTTAAACTTTAGGCTTAGTTTAATAGAGTTTAGAACCTCTAGGGACTAATATTGCCAAAAATTGAATCCCCTCCCTTTTATTCCCTTATAACCGATCCATACACACACTCTTAACACATTTCACAAAGAATTTTCTCCTCCCTTTCTTTCTCTCTTGTGGATCGGCCAAAACCAAGCAACCAAAGAGACTATTTTTAACAAAGATAAAATACGGAAGTCATTCATAATCATCTTCTAAACGCTCTTGTAATAAGAATTCTTTCATCTCTTCACTAATTTTGAAAAATCAAAAATTTTTTATTTAGGGTTCATAAAAATAAAAGTGCTTAGATGTTAATTTTTCTTAAGGGGTTTTGTAGATAATGATGTTAAAAAACTAGTGTTAGCTCGAATTTAAATGAATCATTGAGAAAATTGATTCAAAATAGGGGTGTTTGTTGTGTGTTTCCCAACCGAACCACCCTTAAGGGTGTGCTTGTTTTGGTTGTTTGAATGTATTGTGTTATATTTTTAGCTTAATATCACTAATCTTGCTTGTTGGAACCAAAAAGGTTTAATCTTTAATCCTTAAACACAAAGACTAGAGATTTTTGAAGGTGAAGACTAAGTGTTTGATAAAATGCTTGTGAAGACTTTGGTGAAATTAGAAGACTCAAGACTTAAAGACCTTAAAGACGAAGACTTGAAGTCCAAAACCGAGCTAAATAAGCCAAGCTCATAGATCGGTTGAACCTTACCAACCAACCCACACCTAGATCGGTTAGCCAAGACCAACCGACCCACCATACTCGGTTTGTCAAGGCCAACCGACCTACTGGTTGGCCGGTCACCAAGGTTCAACCGAACCATGGTTTGGTTGGTCACCATGGTTCGACCTATCCTTATTGATCGGTTAGTCATTGGTCTGAATACAAGCCCACCAAAAGTCTACCATTTTAAGCCCAAAATTGTCTTGGCTTATTTAAAGCCCAATAAGACTTTTAGCCCGTTTCAAACCCAATACCGTTTGACCCAATGTTCAAGCCCATCGATTAATATTATTTGACCCGGTTTAAAGGCACATTGGACCGAGACTAAGTTTGACTTTTGTTTGACCCTCGTCTCGCGTTTGACCAAAACGATATATTTTTCACAACTTTTTATCAATAAAACACTAAAAGAATCAAAATTTCAAATATCAAAATGAAAAGGTTTTAAATAATTCAAAATTTTCAAAAATTTTAAAGTGTTTAAAACTTAATAACTTTTTCAAAAAAGTATTAAAGTTTTTAAAATCATGAAAAAGAACGGATTATTTAATTGAGTATTAAAACGGATATAATTAATTGTGTAAATTTTATACGATTTTAAAATATCTCGTAAACTTAATTTTAAAACCTTGAACTTAGAAGATTATATCGTTGACTTAGTTTGACCATGTATATGGATTTTGACCATTGACTTTGATTGTGTCGTTGACCGTTGACCGTTCACTTTGACCATTGACTAACTTTGACTTTCTCAGTCTCGTGCTTATTAAGTTCTTTTGATATGAAATTGCTTTTGTGTTCACATGTATGAATACTTGTTCTATCTGTTATTTGTGAAAATGTCAAAAATAGTTTAATCAAATATTTCTATATCGTAAAACTTGCCAAAGATCTACATTGTAGTGGAAAAAAATGGTTTAAGATATAAGAATATTTCGAAATATACTATCTTTTTCATTAAATATGTTATATTTGGATATATCTCTCATAAATTTCACCACAGTGCACTAGGGTATTATTTATAATACTGGTGGTCGATCTTCGGATTAACCCTACTAGTGAAGTGGATTACTATACTGGTACTTATACCATGTGTGGTTTTCCCAAGACACTTAATCTCATTCGAGATGATTTTCTAAAAAATAATAGTAATGATGTGTGCAGATTTTATAAACATTTTTGCTACAGATTTTTACACGTTATTATCTATTTATTTTCAAATAACACAATGCCTTTGAAAACTGAATTTCCAAGACAAAAGTTCTTTTGAGTTTACTTTGAAATAATTTGACTAAGAGTTACTGATAAATCAGGATGGCTATTAGGGCTAGTTGTCACCTAAAAGCTGATAATGTATCCCTTTAGCAAATCAATGTATCTTCGGGGCTCAAGGTTATTTTACTAAAAGGAAAACTCATTCTCATGTGAAATAATCATTTTTGAAAAGTTTTTCCTTCATTCAAATGATGCTATTTCTCTAAAGATTGGTTAATATGAACACTTTTAAAGTATGAGAAAATTGAAAATTCTTGTTCATTCTTCCATCTTTTATCTCGTAGAAATAGTATCCAGAACTTAATTTTAAGTGAGGATAACGAAAAACATTACGATATATAAAAATCGTATGTGAAAAGAAAAGAGCATACGTCTTGTGTCAGCAAAAGCAAGAATAAAGGCACATGAGAAAGAAAATGAAATAAGTATGGACAAAAAGAAATGCCCGTCCATACAAAACAGACAAAGTGAATAAAAACAGAAAATGAAATAAATGTTCTTAAGTTTGTATTCATGTGAAACTAAACAAAGTTTGAATCTTATTCTCAGAATTAAACATGTCAAGAACAATTTCTCAAGCTGAAATTGTCTCTAAAGAACAGCTGGTTCCACGTGCTAATAGACTTGTCATTAAGAAGAACAACCAGCGTGTCACTTCAGATTCACATATCACCGATATAATGCTGAGATTTGTCGTTGAAATTCTAAGACACCACAAGCTATACAAACTGGTTTCCTTAACTACAACCGTACCGATCATCTACCTACACCAGTTTTGGACAACCATCAACCACAACAAAAACAACCATACATTTACTTTCGAACTAGACACTCAAACTTTTACTCTCACACCTGGACTACTCAGAACTGTATTGTAGATACCTCCTCCTGATCCTAACAACACTT
>BQNB010213055.1:0-10087 GCA_026074375.1 Tanacetum coccineum
ACCTCATTACTACTGTAATGAAAATGTTTTCTTGTGCAATGTTAAACTATGGTTTCATTAGTGGTTTCTAAGGTCGATAGACTTGAATAGGCATATATAGTCTATCATATACTTCCTGTGATTTCGACTCAGTCCAAATCGTATAGGAGGTAGGATATCCAGGTTGCAGTGATTAATCCCAACTATTCCTAAAACTTATCTAATAACCTATATAGATTATTAACTCCCTCTGAAGGAGTTCCTATGCTTTTTAAGTATATTGAGTGATAAGTGCGGAGACCGGTTAGTTCCTACACTAGGGGTCGAAGTCATAGATCCTCCCTAGTACTCGATGGATCCTATATTGACTAGATAATCTAATAATGGGGTAAACAAGGAATATCTCACAAAACCATAATCTAACAGGATACAAACATCATAACAATAGTAACTACATAACTAGGCTAGCACTTTAAGTGCTTAGCCGCTCATGGTAACGGAAACACAATAAGAAATAGAAGTAATCATAGATTGAAAGCTCATAATTCTTACAGTATTCGTATTTGAACAATTAAATACAAACAATTAAATAAAGGTTGGAAGCCTTTGTCGCCTCTCCAATTGGCTGTGAAGGAAGTGATGTCAGAATAGTTTGAATGAGGCCTCTATTTATAGGTATCGAACCTGTTACGGCATAACTGTTAAAGGTGTTACGCCTTCTTACACGACATTCTATAAATAAGCAGTTATTCCGGCGTAACCAAATATTGCGTTATGCTGTAACCTTCAAATAATTTCCATATGTACGTGATCTTCATTTCATATTTGTGGATCTTCATGGTTACGTCGTAACTATAAAGGGTGTTACGCCGTAACCCTATCTTGGGTAAGATTTCCTTCCAAATACATGTTTACGACGTAACTAGATATGGTGTTACGCCGTAAAGTTGTCCTTGATCTTCGTACTTGCATAATATATGTTATGGTGTAACCATTTTTGGTGTTACGCCGTAACATTCTTCAGAAAATTACACTTTAAGTCCTTTTCCCTTGTTTCTTATCATTTTCCTACATTTCACCAGAAAACTACAAAATGATAGAAAATATCTCGTTTTTGAGTATTAGTCAAACATTTGCAGGTAATATAGGGGGTATGTTGCTACTACAAAATATTAAATATTTGATATTATCAGTCTACCCAATCTTCACAGGTCATAACCTAAGTTCTACAAGACGAACCTGGGTCTGATACTATAATTGTAACACCCCACCTGAGAATGGGTCAAATGTCACACTTATGACATCAAAACAAACGTAAGCGGAAGACTTTATTCATAATATGGTTCAACAACGTTCACCAAGAAAACTAAAGAAATCAATTGTCAAATACATCATGACCTCCAAACGAAATTAATTCAAATCTCCAAAGTGGGTAGGGGGTAGGGGAGTGGGTGTTACTAAAAGCGAAAGCAAAGAGGATCTTGGCAAATTAACTTCAACATCTAAATGATTTTAAAAAGAAAAAGGAAAGCTATCATCAAGTCGGTCCACTAAGAGCTCTTAAGCACTCTTCACTAATACCAAACTTTCCTCTTATTACCTACCGCGGAGAAAAGAAAATACGGCTGAGCTAAAGCTCATTGAACAGATATAAACAAAACAGATAGATCAAACATATGTAGTAAACGAAATGGAATTAGAGATTTCATATATCATCAGAACTAAATGAATAAGTAGCCTAACAAAACATATAGAAATGCCCCACGAGCTCGAAACGAAAGTCTAAAGCATGCCACACACTTAGACTAAATAATCATATATATATATCACAACAAGTTGTACAAGGTAGTTGCAATCTCCACATATACCGAAACAAAATATGTAATGGGGTGTTGGCACCACACTAAGCCATGCACCAAAATGAAACTAAACAATGTACCAAGGATGCATCCATATGCTCCTTACAAATCAAATCATATATGGCCAAGTGCATAATAGAGCACACAAAACAAAAGGGAACATCGTGGAGTGATCACACCACCACAGATAGTGTCACGTCATTGGTACCTTAATGACGTGTCCATGGTACCTCCATGGCTAGTTAGCACGGGCATCGGAACAAAACAAAGGGTTCATATAGCATATCAAAAAAAACATATTATGTCCAAGGAAAATAATGTCTAAACAAAATGGATAAATTCATATCAAAGCAATGTCAAATGAAGCATGTATCAAACGAATTCAAATGGACCAACGAAGTTATCAAATAAGGTTACAACAAATAACAAATCATAGGATGGGAAACATAAATAGGGATTTCAACGAGGCAAATAGATACAAAGCAAAAGTCATGAGAATCCTTAAAAGAAAGGATATAATATATGTACCTTAAAAACAAATCAATGCGAACTCAAAACAATCAAATCGACTTATTCCCGCTTCAAGGTATCTACATAAATACAAATTATTAATTAATGATAGAGTAACTATTACTAAATTTTACCATTCAATTTCTAGTAGTTTATTGTATACTTAATACTACTTATTTAATTGCGTCATGAATGCTTTTGTATACTAACTGTGATGAGTGTTTTTGATAAGTCTTCATACATATGACCATTTATTAGCTTACTCATTAAACACGTGTATTAAAGAAATCTAACATGTTAATTCAGTTTCATATTGAAAAAGAATGGCTACATGCCCATTATAAAATTATTGATATTCAAAGTCTTATTCATAGTTATACTTCTGAGCCAATAAGAATTATACCTGAAGTTTTAGAAAACAAGAAATGCTTATGTTGTATTAACAAAAACAACAAGAAAATAGTACGTGAAACTCAGTTTATGGCAAAACAGATTGGTAACTCGTTTACTATTTAAGCATTCCAATATTCAAGTTTAAAGACGATGATGACTAGGTCCGATTTGTATATAACTTTGAAGTTTATTGGCATACATTATACTTAAGGCTAAATATGTTAAACATCTCATGCATGCAAAGTTTCCTTCTTAATCATTCCAAGATTATCCAACACAACTTCTAATTTAGCATGAACTATATGCATATTTTATTTACTAAATCTTGGATACTAAGATTCATGTTAGTAACGATGCATATTCAAGTACGAATAGTGTGTTCCATATATAGCCCACATGTTTTAGACCCACAAGTTACTGATTCATCACCATTGGTATTTTCTTTTATTATGATTCTTATGATGACATGTTATATCATATTAACATAAGCTAGGATGATTTAAGAATGGTGTATGATTTTGTATTAACATGATTGTTAAAAAAATGACCTCAAGGCTAACGAAAATAGATCGAAACCGAAACAAGAACATGAGCACTTAGACCGATCCGAACACGAACACTAAGATTCAACCACTGACGGTCAAGATTCTAACCCACGACGTACACGAAGCGTTAAACAAGTACAAATTAGGAACTATGATCTTAACCTACGTACAAACCGAAACTCGATCCAGTAATCCTTGATCCGAGCTCGAACGAATACCGCAAAACAAAACACCTGGACACGAACAAAATCCCCAAAGCACGATCACAACCTAAAATAATTAGGTTAGGCTAGCCTTCAACCTTTGTATATTGTTGCAAAAAGAAAACTAGGTTTGGAACTTGATTAGGTTTTGTTTTTAGAGATCACGAAGATGATGAGTATAGAAGTGATTATGTAAGTGGGACGTACAACTGATTACACAAATGACATAGGATTTGAGGAGGTATATTTGACCGAGTATACCTCTGACTAGTTGAGACGTGGGTTTTAAACTCATTCTAATCTACAAATCTTATTTATAATATATTTCACTAATATAAGCTAATGTAGGTAGCATATATTCTATATCTTTTCTTTTATTTGTATTAGAGGTAGCATTTTTATATTTATCTAGATTTTGGGTTGTTATATTACTAGTATACAAAACATCATTCTCTCTACTGGACTTACAAAGATGGCTTTTACACGTTAAATGTGTTATAAAATTAAATTGACTGATTAGTCCTAAAATTATGTGTGCAAGGTTATGAGAACTTTATAGAAAACTAACTAATGTCTTAAATTTGTAGGAATAAGTTCTAAGAGAATCACTCTCATCCAATTTAGCTGAACGTGTCAAAACAAAATTCAACGTGTCAAAACAACACCACTGTAGCAACAAACTGAGCGTGTCAAAGCAACTCTACTATAGAATTTTTCTCCCATATCCTGCCAAAACTAATTTTTATTTGAAATTGACACATTAAACGGGGGATAAAAAAGAATATCTTGGCTTTCTGCATTGCACTTGCGGTTTTAGGTGGTGGTGTTCTTGAATGTTGGGGTCCCTTACAACACTCTGTTTATACCTTGAAAACAGTTCATCCAGCAAATAAAGCAAGAATTAAGAGATATTACGAATAAATTGTGTAGCAGCCGGAAAACGTCACGGATATAACATTCAAATCACAATATGAGATTATGAGCTAAAAATTACTTTATGGGCGGGGCTTGTAGAAGTTCCATAAAAAAGGTTCTCAAAGCCGGCCCAACACAACATTAGAACTTGAATAGATTTGTACTAATTCTTGATGATCAAGAAACCAAAAGACACACCTCTTGTTTGTTATGTTGTTAATGTAACACTCACTAAACGCCCTCCCAACCAATAAGAACGTTTAGGTAATATAACAATCTAGGTATCTTTTGACCCAAAAACTGCAAAAAAACAAAAAACAATCAATCATAACTTACACTAATTAAAACATTTCATCAAACACTTAATTCACATCCTACAATTATATTATGTTCCCACAAAAAATAAACTTTTCAAAGAATTAAAATCCCCAAATCTACTACACTTAGGGGCCGGTTTTATCTGAAACCTTCCTACATAAATTTTTTAATTATGATATTACCTTTGGTGTATCATCAATAATTGCAGGCTTGATTAATCTTTCAATGACCTTAATAAAAAAATATAGATATGATAAGAACATAAATATAAAAGAATCAAAAAAATTCAAATCAACAAACCTAACCTGTAACCGAAAACGATTAGATGGACACACTATTGAAATGAAATCACCCTTATATTGTTGATATAATGGTTAGTGTTTGATTTTTTGGGTATTTTAGGTTGCTTATATGATAATGATTTTGGTGGATAATTGCTAATTGATTATAGGAATGAACTCTTCATATGGTTATAACTCCATGAATGATGTGCAACTCCCGAAACTATTGATATGTAGCACGATGGATTTTAGTTTAGGTATTAACTCAAGCCCATCATTAATATTGCACACTAAATGAACAAACTAAATCTTATAGTATAATAGATAGATAGATTTTAAAAAATATGTCTCATCTCTCCTGGTGACGGTCTTCCACCTGATCTAACTCGTTCAAGACATGTTTTGTAGAAGCCAACGGTTATCGAGCGAAACGGTTCAGGCATAAGCATGGGAACAAATCTAACTCTTATGAACGGCAAAATCCAGTACTTTCAAAAATCATAAAGATGTTATATCTTTATTGTTCTTGAACTTCCATAACGTTGGTATTGGCAGAAAATGTCACTTTAGTGATACACAACTTCAAAGTTTTGTAACCTTAAGTTGAAAACTATGTATCATTAAAACGACTACGTATAATTTTGGAAGTTATTATCGGGTTTTCTTATTGCTGGGTTGCGTGTTTTCTTATTTTTTGGGTAAGCTCGTGTGGGGTTCAACTTAATATATGATGATACAGAAAAATTAAGAGTTAAATAAAGGAATGAACCGTTATTTAACAGGGTAAATTTAGGATGGATCTTGTGTTATCTTGGGCTTGGGACCTTGATGTGTCATTGTGTGGTGTATATTTTATTGATTCAAGTTTTAAATTTATATTTAGCCGACTAAACTAAAAACAACACTTTAACGGGCTGTGTACCTGATCGGTAGTAGTTTTGTGGTAAGTAGGGTGTCGAACACTTGAAGCGAGGTTAAATCTATCAATTTAATTAATATCTTGGTTATCTAATCTATGTTAATTCTATCCTATTCTAAACATATGTCTTAATCCTAATTCTAATAGGAAAAGGGGGGGTTTCAGCTAGAGAGACTGGTACGGTTTGGTTGGTGACTACAATCAATTCAAGGTACTTTAACCCACGCAAGCAAATAAACAAAAGATAAAAGAGCGGTCAAGCCAAATATAAGAAAACTATATTAACCATTATTAATCCGATTAAAAATTTGGTTTGTTTATTTAGTGCAATGATTTCTTCTCTTGAGGCAGTATATCATTCTGAAGACTTAGGCATTACATCATCCTAAGATCTAGACATATTAATTCTGTCACAATTAAAGCATCCGCATAAAGGATCCTTATTTTCTGTTTATAATCTATCTTAGGGATTAAAGCAATGGTGATCTTGTTAAACCCTGTCTCATAGAGACTTTACCCACTTACCGCTTAATGGCGATTTATACACTAGTAGTCCACTTGTCTAACTATCTAATGGAAGAAATCAAAACGGTGATTTGTTAATTTATCTAGGTTTTCACCTGCTAGTCAACACGATCAATAAACCATTGGCAATATCCAATTAACTAGTTAAGCTCGAAGCGTATCCTTGTACACAGATTTTAGATGGACATTAATTGTGTTCCTTATGATTCTAGATGTATAATTTACTATTATAGAGAGCTTATCCACATACCTAGATTTACTTTGGTCCCTATCATGAGTATCCAGTTGAATGATAGTCTGCATACAAAAGCGCATGTAAACATAGATATAAATTGACAAACATTTAAACAAGCATTCAAACGATAATCAAGAAATCGGAGATTAAAAATACCAAACATTAAGACTCTTCATATAATGGTAATCCTAAAGGTATTAGCCTTCAATACATCAATAATAAATACAAAGCAACTTATTTAGCCAAGTAAACTAACCGAGTTAACGGAATGATACCAATAACTAAACGATTACTAAAAGTATATGGAATTACTCGTTGTCTCTATGGTAATTAATAGCGTTTGCTCGACATTTCTGCTCTTTTTTCCTTTGAAAATTGACTTTATGGTTTAGGTTATCGAGAGTATGATTTAGACAATTTATAACTTATTTTTTGACTTTTGTATTTATAGGGTCTGGAAGTCGGTTCGATACGGCGTATCCAAGGATTGGATACGTCGTATTGGGGGTTTCTTGGAGTAGGGATCACGCTTGATATCTTTCAGAATATTCACATACTATATCTTTGATACGGCGTATTGAGATCTTCTAGATACGGCGTATTGAGCTGTATACCTTTGTAGTCTTTGGTGAGTGCAGGCACGGATACGCCGTATCTTCCTTGATGGATATGGATACGGCGTATTGGTCTTTAGAATAGTAATCTTTAAAATATCTTCATTTAAGCTCCAGAATGCGCGCCTTTTGCTAATATTCACCAAGTACTCCATAATTACTGTAATTATCAAATATAAATGATTAAGTAATAATTCTTTGCAATAACTATACAAAATGGGTTAATAACATGGGATAAATGATGCTATAAAATAGACGTTATTTGATGTCATCAAATATCCCCCCACTTGAATCCTACTTGTCCTCAAGTAGCCTTTAGAAGTTTATAAAAATGTTAGAAGTTTATAAAAATGTATCCCTAAGGATATTTTCTGTTAAAGCATTTATTCGATCTATTACAAGTACACAACCAAACACCTCACGAAATAGGAAGATGAAAACACTCAAATCACTCAACTAATCTATGTGGTAACATGTAACTAATTCGCTCAATTGCTCGGTCATGACGAGTATTCTATCATAAGCTTGGCAAGGATACACATCTCCACCACTAAAGCCAAGGAGTAACAAGTTTATAAAGGTAAATATGGGTTTTTTTATGGAAAGGCTTACGGTTGATCATTCTATAATCTTTCACCAGGAGTACCACTCCAACAAGGCAGCTGAAGTACACATACATGACCGTAATGACGGAATAGATATGTGTGTTCGATCACATCCCCATTCGAATTTAACCAATGGTTAGGATGAAAAATGATATAGGGTAGGAACCTTCTAACTTTCACCAAAAGTCGTAAACCAACGAGGCAGCTAAGACATGCATACATGGCCGTAACGACGGAATAGACATGCACGCTCGAACAAGTCCTCATTCGCGTAAAACTAGCGGCTAATCATCAGGTGAGAGGGAAGTAAATTTTTGTTAAGTAAAAATCAAGAAACAAATAGATTAAGCCTAAAGTACAAGTTGCTAGACACTTTTTCCCGACCGTTACCATGACAAAGACACGACTATTTACAACGTTTTGATCATCGATAAAAAACAACAACCTAAGTTGGCGTTCCCGTAATGGTCAACTTTTCAATCATCCTAAAACTTTACATACTCAAGGTAAGTGGCAATATCTTCCACTTCGTACAATACTTTACATCGTTGATTTTTGTTTCGTATCAATGAATAATCGATCCTTCATGTAATTCCTTCGGTAGCTGTGAAACGATTATCTTTAAACTTTCTTCTCTTTCTTTTTTGTTACAATTTTCTAATTTTTCAATTTTTTTTCCAACTATATACCAAACTCGAAGTAGTTTCACCATCTTCATGATCATAATAATTCTGGATAATTCCTTCGATAGTTTCTTCATTCTTCGGACTCACCATTAATTGTGATGGTAGTAAAATCACATGAGTTTTGACTATAATATACATTCCCATTTGCAATGTGCAAATTTCCAACCGCACCAAAGATAGAAAATGACACAAGACTCGGGAAATACAAACTTTACACTTTAAGCAACTAGCAACTGTAAATTAAACTTAATCTAACAGGGTAGGTTAAGGTGTAAGGGTGTAACGAAACAAATAGTTGGTGTAATTCCTAAAGGATTGGCTCTACGGGTTGTTCTAGTGGATCTTCACTCTAAAGATGAGAGTGGAAAAGGGTTTAAACTGGAGGTTAACTAACTGGTGTAGTTAGTTAATAAGCAACATGGAAAGGCGATTTGGGTGTAATCCTAAAATTTACCAATTTAAACAAGTTACTCTAATTAAATCCATAATACTCATTATTGTGGTCTCGAGTGATATACCAAGCCAAGTTCTAAAGTCTACAACATCACCGGCACACTCATATTTTATGGAATTTAGGTAAACATTTAGAAACGGATAGGCTAAATTCTCACAATATCTAACAAGGGTTATTGTGTGCGGGTTATGTATCAAGTAATTTCACAAAAGTATGCTTGATTTTTTTTAAAATTTGAGCATAATTTAAGCATTTTAGTGTGAAAATTAGGACAAGTAAACATTCTAATTCCATCTCCCACTTGAATTATACAACATCCTCGTTGTATAAATAAAACATTAAATACGAGAATTTAAAAAGAATTATACAACGTCCTCTAGGTGTCAGATACATGCTTTGCTGACTTTCATTAATTACAAAGTTTAGTACACATGTTAAAAACAAACCCTAAAACCTCTCACAAACTCACAACTTCCATTTGGTAACTATCAAACCCTCAAGAAAGTAAAAAATCAACCAATCATATAAACCCACTTCACCGATTTACAAATTGCTACTCATAATTCACAAATCCTCTCACCAAGAACACACACACAAAACCTTAAAAACAAATCAAATCATCAAAACCCTAATCACTCAAATGGCAAACCAAGAACAAATTCCTCCACAATAAGAACAACCATTTGCTGCTGCCAAACAAATTAGCTTCAATCTTGAAGACGTCATCTTCAACACAAACAATGAGGTTGCTCTTCTCTACCCAGAACACAATAACCAAGATTATTTTAAATGTGTTTCTGATTTCATTTCCAAATGATGCCTTAGAAAACCATTTACCACATCTCCTGGCATGTATAAGGAATACTTGGCTGAATTCTAGTACTCAGCCATAGCTTTAGAGAACTCTAATGTTTCCTTCTCAATCCCAACTGGTGGTATTTTTGGAGAAGTAGAAGTAAATACCTTTAGGAATGCCATAGGTGCACACTACCTAGCTCACTCCAATGAATATGTTGCACCACCATCTATGTAAAACCTAAAAATCT
>BQNB010213057.1:0-10087 GCA_026074375.1 Tanacetum coccineum
GCTCAAATAAGCTAAGTTACACCAAAAATAAGTTAACGTCAAAACTAATAAAACTAAGAAAACGTGACCATTTTTTCTACAAAGAAAACGCACCCTCTTTGATGAAATACAAGACACACTTTTTTTATATTCAAACAAAAAATAAGCCCAATAATGGATTGACAAAACACGATTAGCCCAAATTTTTTTATCAATCATACTGTTAGAAGATTGACGCTACGAAAGAAAAAAAATTAAAAAAAGAAGTAGAAAATAAAAATAAGCCGAATGTAGAGTAAGCTTAAAAATAAGCCGACCAATAAGCTCAAATAACCACAACTTAAACCACTAAATCTAACCTAGGCTCTTGATACCACATGTAGACTTATCAAATCACACACACACATGAAATTAAAAGGAAGAACTAGAGAGAGAGAGAGAGAGATGTTTAGAGAGAGAAATAACAAAAGGAAAAATGGCTACACATTAAGAGAAAACAAAATGAGCAACACCCTCTCCACATGAGGAGAGGGCTTTATATAGTAAATGTACTTCGGTCAGCCTTGGGTTTAAGTGGGCTTCCAAGGTCGGGCTTGATATCTAATGGGATGTAAATCCCGTAGCTAGGCCCAATTAGTGTATAGAATTTCCAGAAACATATACTAGACTAATACAAGGTTCGAGAGTCTTAATGACCATCACTTCACATAAAACAAGGTCTAACAAATGCGGTCTTTAGTCTCTTAATTACCTCTAGCCTTATGAAACAACATGTAAATGAGTTACACACAATATTCTAATTTAGTTTAAGAAAAATATTCCATTCTTCTATCTTAAATTTTTTCTATCTTTCACTAACCTAAACTACTGTGTTTGACTTTTTATTTTAAGGAAAAAGAAAGTGAAAGAAAAGTCTGAAAAGTGGCGCGGGAGGGGGGAGAGGGGAGAGAAAAATAGTGTCATTAAGTTGTAAGAAAAAAAAGAAAATGATAAGAAAGATGTTATTTAAACAATTATGTCCTATATCGTATATTTAACTGAGGCTTAAAATAAGGGACAATTTCGTTAGGGTATGTGGGTTTAGACCCCATCAACTTAGGAGGGGCACCTCACCATAGCCTAATCATTACAAATAATCATTAGCATTTATTACATTTATATCATAATTCAAGCATTTATTACATTTATATCATAATTCAATCATTGTTATGGCGAGGTAGTCATGCCCGTGTGATGCATACGGGGAATGTAGGTGGTGCGTGTGTAGTGTGTTGTTTCATTTGGTTTTAAAATGGTGATTGGGCATGTATTTGAAAGGTGATAGGGTTGAAGTTCGATTTGGGCTGCATCTAATTTGGCCGTGTTCGAAGCTCGGTTTGGGTTGTCTCTAATTTGTTGCACATGGGTTATGTGTAATAGTTGTGTGCGTAATGTGTTGACATCTAGGGTTCTTTAAAAATTAGTTTTAATCGGATAAATCCGTTTATGAATGTAACTGAAAACTGGTTAGTTAGAACTGAATGTTGTTACTAAGCTCAAAGCAAAGCTTTTTGATGCCCTACACGTAAAAGAAAGATGTATTGTATTACAAAACTGTGATCTCAGTATTACAACACATAATCAATTGTTTATCAGAAGATGAAAAAAGCATTGAGGAAACTTTGGAAATTGACAGTACTTTAATTATTTATAGAGACATACAACTATAGCTTTCGAAAACATGATAGTACCTAAAGTAACTAAGCCAAGCCTTGATAGCTTGTTTACATTCCAAACACCATATAGAGACTCTCACAAACATAAATCACACAAAATTCGACCAAGTTATTTGTAACATCCGAGAATTTTCGAAATTTCGAATGACGATTTTACCCATTGACTTTTTGGGTCTGACTTGACTTTTTGACTTTCGGTCTTTTATTGTCTTGTAAAAAGCGATTACCGCGTAACCGGTAATTTTTCGGAACATATTTAAAAAGAGATATATGTTATTCCTAAGTTGATTTATAAAAAACCGAGCAGCTAAATCACGTTTTTGTTATTCGGACTCTAAAGCAATTTGATGTAAAACGACATTCCTGATAACTTTTTAGTTTTGACCGAGACCCGAAAACAGTCAGAAGGTGACTGAAATGCCCTCGCAAGATTTAAAAACGAGAAAATAATTAAATTATAATTAATTTACACTTTTTATTAAATAAAAATATTTAATAAATTAGTCACAATTTCATTCAGTAACGTTTGTTGATAACGCAAATATACGGGTTAAAAATTTATTTCTATTTTTACTTTTGAACGAGACGTAACCGGTTCACCAAATAAATAACGAACATTTTTATAAATGTTATAAAAAAAATATTTATCAAATATTATCAAATAAATACTCATTTTTATCAGAAAAATGATTTGGAAAACAATGGCGCAAGTTTCGTATTTTGAAACATCCGTTAAGTCACTCAAACGAGTCCCGAACCAATATTTTATAAAAGTTCTCAACAATTACACTTTTGGTCCCTTGGGTAATATTTACACAATTTACCCCAAACTATTAAAACTTGTCACATTAAATTTTAAGTTTGAATATATATATATAAATTTTATAACTTTTATTTCATTTTATATATATAAACACACACAAAAGCCTCACACTCTCCCTCCCTCTCCACATTATCCGGCCACCATTCAGCCGCCGCCAGCCGCCGCACGCCGCCGTCGGAAAAGTTTTCCGATGACTTTTCCGGCCGAAACCAAAAGTGATCCTCGTTAACCGATCTATCCGACCCACTAGATCACTCTCCGCCACTCGCCATTTTCTTTCCCCTCCCTCTGGCTGCCACAGCCGACGCCACCAGCGAACACCACCACCTCCATCATCATCATCACCACGACAGCCCCCCTCCTTTTCCCTTTTCTTTCTCGGCTGCTACAACCACGACCCACCAAGGGTGCGTGGATTTGATGTTACTTGGTTGGGGTGGGTTTAGTTTCAATAACAACACCCCGACAAGGGTCTGTTAGGTTTTTATAAGCACCCGAGGGTGCGGCTGGTTTAACCGAACACCCATTAGGGTGCGTCCGGTGCATGGTGTGCACCACCATGGTGCGTTTGGTTGATTGTTCCACGGACTAGGGTGCGTTCGGGTTGGGTCAGCCCCAAATATGGTGCGTTTGGTTTTGTTATTCACGAAAGGGGTGCGGTTGGTTTGGTTGTTCGCCGCAAGGGTGCGTTTGTTTTGGGTGGCAGCCACCCGACGAGGGTGCGTTTGGCTGTGACAGCCAGCATAAGGCGCGTTTGGTTGTATAGAAACACAAAAAAGGGAGTTTGGATTTGGGTTTACCAAAATTAGGGTGCATTTGGCTTAACAGCCACGCACAAGGGTGCGTTTGGTTTGTGTGTGTCACGGAAATGGGTGCGTTTGGATCTGTTTTACAACCCAGGGTGCGTTTGGTTATTGTGACAGAAATAGGGGTGTTGGTTTATGGTTATTAACACCAAATAGGGTAAGTTTGGTTTAAGAGAGGGACACAAAGGGCGCGTTTGGTTTAGAGAGGACAACAAAAAGGGCGTTTGGTTTAGCGAAACAACAAGGGTTTGTTCTCGATTTATATACAATTGACGATAATCATAAAACGAGATATATAAATTATAAACCGGATATACAATGGTGGTTAAATGGTTAAAAAGAATATTGATATTTAATATTTTGATTTGTTTTGATATAATTAACATGATATTTATATATATATATATATATTTATATTCTATATATATATATTTATATATATTTCTTTATTTATAATATATAAAAATATATATATTTAATATATTATATATATATATATTATATTCTAAAACACACGGGCATTTGAAATATAAACACTGCGAATATTTTGCAATAGATTTTCGATTAAGGGATAAACGTTCAGGGTTTTATAAGTATGGAAAACGTAGAGTTTTGCGAAAATGGAAAACGTTATATAAACAGGAAAGTCATGATGAAATTTTATATAAATTTCCATAATTATTAATGGTTCACTAAAACTGCTATCCTTTTAGAAAAACGATAAAAGGATTATGTCTATATTTTAATGATATATCAAAATATAAATACATCATAACCTGACAACGGACGAAAACTATATTTTTCAATGAGATAACTATTTAGACACGACCCGTCGATGAAACGAAACATGATTTATAAAATATTAATTTATATTTTATAATGGTTATAAACTGTTACAAACATGGTTTGATTTAATTCATATCAGGTTAGGACATGTGTAACCTTTGTACAAAGCCTTTTTCATTAATCTAAATGTGGTGTCAAACTATTGGTTTTTAATTAATTATTCACACTTATTATATAATTCCTGCATGTATATTTTACTTTTTTAATATTTGGATTTGAGTGTCTTTGTTATATAATTCACGGGTAGGAATCATATAAGGGTTATTTTTCATTTGTTAATATTTAAAGGAGATATATTTAACACTCTTAGCGTATATTTATCAATTTATTTATTTAACCATCACCAAGATATTACTAATTTAAATCTAAATCCTTTTTTCAAAGCGTCTTGTGCGCAGGTTGTCGGCAACCCCCCCTTTTTTCATCGGGAAACACAGAAGAATCATATCCTAGATTCTCCATCACAACCACAAACACTAACCTCCACACTGCCTATTCTAGTTGGTCTTAACAGTTAAGATTAGTTGCAAACTTCTTGCTCGAGCCGTTTAGTCTTCGTTGTGTTGTGCTTGATATTAGATGCCATACTCTGCAATCCTTCTTCATATGAGGTGAGTTGATAGGATCCCTCGTATTTACATGATTGTTATATATATCTTTGGGGTGAGAACATGATGTTTAAAAGGCATTCACATGATTTATTTACAAATTGTTACATACGTCATTTGCATAGCTCGCTATCCGGGATACATTTACTTGACTTCATTTTGTAGTCACGAATGCATATTTACTTTTTGAAAAAGGATTACGGATTACTTAAGCGATTGAAACTGATGACAAAAATGGTACTGATCCGGGTGTTCTTGGAGGGGGACACCGGTATCGGGTTAGTCGTACATATTTTACTTTACTCGCCCGGGTGTTCTTGGAAGGGGACACCGGTATCGGGGGTATTTTTTTTAAATCACTGAAAGGGTGTCTACTAGGATCTGGGGAACCTCATGAGGGGGGATATATATAAGTCTACGGCACAGCTTCATGAGTGTTAATACTTGGAGGGTGTGGAGATGCGAATGTTTATGAAATAGATCTCCTTCGGGTGTGATCCCCGTTCGGGTGATTAGCTATCACTGGGCAAACGAACGTTATAATATGTTGTCTACGCGAATGTTATAAAATAGATCTATTCGGGATTGACAATCCCCGTTCGGGTGATTAGCTATCACTGGGCAAACGAACGTTATAACATGTCGGATTACGATTGGTTGGGACCTACCAATGGGCCCACATCACTTTACATTAATGAAACTCTTATTGTTATTTTAGTGTATGGTGTCATGAACTAGATTTAATTGTAATCCATTGTTTTATATACTCACACGGATATTTTTTTTTTTTTTTTTTACTGTTGCTTGTTTAAATGTGGCAATTCATACTGGTTATATTGTGATGACATTGAATTTGTCTGGCATTATTTCTAAATCTTTGGATAAGATTTGTACTTTGCCCCCAACAAATATATATGAATTTTTACTGTTATATTAGAGCATCGGTTTCATGAACTTAGAGTAATTGTAATCATTATTTTATACTCACATGGATATTTACTGTGCCTTGAATAAAGTGGCAATACATACTTGAAACATTTTGGTGACATTAAATTGGTCATGCATTCTTTATAAATCTTTGGGATTTTTACATGGTACTGTGATGATACAGTGGACAAATACATTCATATTTAAACTAACATATGAACTCACCAACTTTATGTTGACCTTTTTAAGCATGTTTTTCTCAGGTGATATAGATACTTGGCTTACTTGAAGTGCATTGGAGTCTATACATTCAAGTTTTTTATGGTGATGCAATTATAGGACAAATGTTATATCAATTTCAATGAAATCAACGAGATTATTTTTCAAACGACACATTTAGAGGTTGTTCTCTTGTATCTAGCGCTGTGTATTATGAAGTAGCACCCCAAGTGGTATTCCGCTGCATTGTGATTTTTGGGGGTGTTACAGATTGGTATCAAAGCACTGGTTATAGAGAACTAGGTTGCATATTTTACCCTAGACTATAACCGTTTTCACAAACATTGTATCACATCAAACATTTTCAAAGTGCATATACACTGCTTGCTTATGTGCTTACATTACGTGCTGCATTAAGTGCTTACATGCCATACATATATATGATATATATATGCCTACGTACTTTACGTATATCATGCGCTTATTTATATAAGAGCTATTTATATAAATGCCAAAGCACCTCTTAAGGCATTGTGAGTTGCACAATGGCCTTATTTATTTTTAGACATTGTGGGTTGCACAATGGTCTCATTCTACTTGTCAGACATTGTGAATTACACAATGGTCTCACTTCGTTCTCAGGCAACGTAAGTTGATCAATGGTCTTTAAGAATATTATTTTCTTCATAGTTATATGCAATATCGTATTACACGAAGACCGTCATAATTTTTGTTTACATAGGATTATATATAAATATAAGTATTACAAGTCTTGTATGGGCGGGACTTGCAATATGAAGATTTATAGGATAGTTTCTATGTTAACAAAACCCGTCACAGTTCTGTTTACATAGAATTATGTGTGAATCTAAGTATTACAAATCTTATATAGGCGGGACTTGTAATAGGAGGATTGATATGATAATCGCTATGTTGACTTGTTCATAGAGACCTTTACCTTAATTACTTTAACCGAGTACTCATTAACTATCTTGAACTCTATGTCGATCTCGCCTGGTAGTTTTACTCACAGTCTCCGAAGACGAGGTTTGAACACTCGTCCCATACTCATTAGAGCACATGCATCGTCATGTCATCCATCACCTTGAAGGTTATCTGAGTACGCGTATTGCATCGGAAATTATTAAGTAGGATGATTTATAATATATTTATTTGAAAGGATTGGGACGCCTCTTCATTTAAATAAATAAATTGTAAATCACCGAACCATAAGTTTATCAATTGATTATTTACATAAATTAGGACACTTCTTTATGCAAATAATGAATTATAATTGAGTGGGCTTAATGGTATCCGATATGAGACGAGTATGAACTTGAACTTGATAATCACCGGAATTCATTAGAAGGGTTTAGAAGCACAATAGTGTCTTACTACTCAGCAGAATCTTAATGTCTCACTTGAGCTATCTTATCTCATTCTTAAGTCATTACTTTTGCCGTTGCTAACCCTCGCGATCACGAACTATTCGTGGAACTAACAAACTTGTTACACACGTGAGTTAATGGAGTTGATTCGTCCTTAAACTAGCGACTGAGTACAATAATCCGTCGTCTATCGCATAAGCTCTTCCGCGAGCTCCTCTCATTCGTTAAACTTTATTCTGGGAATATTGTTTCTCGAAATGTCCTCATTCTCGGCATCCCATCACCATTTGTTATAGTATTGACGTTATGGTCGCTGCTGTTGGGTCCTGGAGCGGTCCCGACTGATACAACTTTATCCAATAGGTAATGCAACTCCCCTTAAACGAGATAAACACCTATCGACGAAACAGATAGTTGGACTATTCATTTCGGGCCACTAGTAGGAAGACTTAGGTGCGATGCATCCTAGTACTGCCAAGTAAGTTGGGTACTTACATCCATAAGCCACGTTGATGTGAATCATCGAACCTTACAGATAGTAGAAACGAGACTCCGTCCTCGGACATTTAGAAACTTATACAAACATACTCACGCGACTACACCTTCTTCTTGAGGTTTTCACTATAATGAGACTTTCCCTATAACGCGGTTATACCAGTCATAAGATCTGTAATGATATATTTTGAGATACCCATTTTGATGGATTAAATATCCTGGACAAACCTAGCCAAAATTTTTGGTAGATTGAGAAGTGTAGAAACACCGAATTTTGCTGAATAAAGTTATCAGCGTCTTGTTTAGAACGAGTTTATTAAACCTTAAGTCTTTCCTTGGTCACACAATCGGATAACACAAATTTAATCTCGGGACGAGATTTCTTTAAGGGGTAGGTACTGTAACATCCGAGAATTTTTGAAATTTTTAAAGGACTATTTTAATCTTTGACTTTTCGAGTCTGACTTGACCTTTTTGACTTTTGGTCGTTCATTGTCACATAAAAGCAATTACCGCGTGACCGGTAAAATTTTCGGAACATATTTCAAATAATAAATCATATTTATTATTATATTTCCCAAGTGGAAGTTATTTTAACTTATTTGGCTTGAAAACGAAAAAGATATATATTAATTAATAGTTGACGTATCAAAAACGAACCACTAAATCATGTTTTCATAACTCGGACTCTAAAGCAATTTGATGTAAAACGACATTCCTGACAACTTTTGAGTTTTGACCGAGACCCGAAAACAGTCAGATGGTGACTGAAATGCCCTCGCAAGATTTAGAAACGAGAAAATAATTAAATTATAATTAATTTACACTTTTTATTAAATAAAAATATTTAATAAATTAGTCACCATTTTATTCAGTAACGTTTGTTGATAACGCAAATATACGGGTTAAAAATTTATTTCTATTTTTACTTTTGAACGAGACGTAACCGGTTCACCAAATAAATAACGAACATTTTTATAAATGTTATAAAAATATTTATGAAATATTATCAAATAAATACTCATTTTTATCAGAAAAATAATTTGGAAAACAATGGCGCAAGTTTCGTATTTTGAAACATCCGTTAAGTCACTCAAACGAGTCCCGAACCAATATTTTATAAAAGTTCTCAACAATTACACTTTTGGTCCCTTGGGTAATATTTACAAAATTTACCCCAAACTATTAAAACTTGTCACATTAAATTTTAAGTTTTAATATATATATAAATTTTATAACTTTTATTTCATTATATATATAAAAACACACACACAAGCCTCACTTCTCTCTCTCTCCCTCAATTTGTCCGGCCACCGCCGGCCACCCCTCCGCCACCACCGCCGCCGTCGCCGGCCACCGAAAAACTTTTCCGGTGAGATTTCCGGCCGAATCCAAAAAGGTTTCTCTTTACCGGATCTACCCGATCCCCACCACCACTCGCGGCCACGCGCTTTTTCCTCCCCCCCCTCTGGCTGTCTCAGCCGCGTCGCCATCACCACCATCATCATCACCTCGTCCTCATAATACCATCATCGTCACCACTCCATCTCCTCCGCCATCACCACCGCCACCTTCATAGCACCCCAGCAGGTGCGTGTGGTTTTATTAAAAACCAACAGGGGTGCGTGGGTTGGCAAAGCACCAAAGAGGGTGCGTTGGGTTTAAAACCACCCCAGCAGGTGCGTTTGGTTGGTTATGAACAAAAGGGGTGAGTTCGGTTTAAGGTTATAACAGCAAGGGGGTGTTCGTTTGGTTTGTTGTTTCGCAACTAGGGTGCGTTCGGGTTGGGTTATAACCCGAAAGGGTGCGTTTGGCTGTTGGACAACCATGGGGGTGGCACCACGAGGGTGCGTGTGGCGGGACAGCCACCCATGGGTGTGTTTGGTTCCCGGTTTAACAACATAAGGGGTGTTTGGTTGGCGGTATCACCGCATAGGGATGTGTTTGGATTTGGGTTTACCAAAATTAGGGTGCGTTTGGCTTAACAGCCACGCACAAGGGTGCGTTTGGTTTGTGTGTGTCACGGAAATGGGTGCGTTTGGATCTGTTTTACAGCCCAGGGTGCGTTTGGTTATTGTGACAGAAATAGGGGTGTTGGGTAATGGTTATTAACACCAAATAGGGTGTGTTTGGTTTAAGAGAGGGACACAAAGGGCGCGTTTGGTTTAGAGAGGACAACAAAAAGGGCGTTTGGTTTAGCGAAACAACAAGGGTTTGTTTGATTTATACCTTGACGAATAATCATAACACGAGATATATAAATTATAAACCGGATATACAA
>BQNB010213059.1:0-10087 GCA_026074375.1 Tanacetum coccineum
ACATATTTTAGATGCACTAATTATACAAACAAACGTTGTAACAATTCGTATGATGACCTAATCATACTAATAGATGCCCTTATCATAACAATAATCATTAACTGATTATGATTACACGTTACCCTAAACATACATAGTGATGCCCTAATGTTCATACAAATGGATGCACTAAAGAAATCAAGCAGATGCACTAACTTAACATGAAGCACTTATCAAACTAAGAGATGCCATAACACAATTTTTGGATGCACTAATTATACAAACAAACATTGTAACAATTCGTGTGTTGCCCTAATCATACACAATGATTAAAAATACATGTTACCCTAAATATACAAATAGATGCCCTAAACATAGACAATGATGCCCTAGATAACAAATAAATTGATGCCCTAATACAATATTAAAATAAATGCTCTAAAATAACTCAAATGGATGCCCTAAAGTGCATTTCTCGCGAAATTAAAATTACGATTTTTTTTTTAATTTTTTGAATTTTTTTCAAGTTTTCAAATTTTCATATTTTCGATTTTTTTTCAAAATTTCAAAAATATTGATTTTTTTCAAATTTTTGAACTTTTTTCAAATATACTAACATTTTTTCAAATTTTCAAAAATATCAATTTTTCTGAAAAAAAAATTTTGAACTTTTTTTCAAATTTTCAAAAAAATATCGATTTTTTTTTTCAAATTTTCAAAAAGATCGATTTTTTCTGGAAAAAAAATTGAGTTTTTTTTCAAATTTTCGAACTTTTTTTCAAAATTTCAATTTGAAAAATATCGATTATTTTTAAAAAATTTCGATTGTTTTTTCATATTTTCGAACTTGTTTTCAAATTTTTGAACTTTTTTTTCAAACTTTCAAAAAACATATCGATTTTTTTTTTCAAATTTTCGAACTTTTTTTCGAAAAAAAATTTTTTGAAAATTTTTCTTCTTCGAAAAAAACATTTTTTGAAAAAAAATTCGAAATTAATTTTTTCCGAATTTTTTTTTTAAATTGAAATTTTTTAATATTTAAAAAAAAATATTAAATTATATAATTACATATAATTAAATAAAGTTTTTTTTAAGTTTATCCTGAAGTTTGAATGTTTACAAGATCAACCATGTAGTTTAGTTTTCTAGGTTTTCCACTGAGATGAAGTTTTCTCTAGAACCCATCCCGATATATATATATCTATATAAGTATGTAATATTTTGTATATATAAATATGTATATATAAATATATATATAATATATATATATATATATAATAATATATATATATATTTATTATATATGTTAATTATATATAATATATATATATAAATTACGAGAAACTAGAAGGGGTTTGAATAGGTTCACCGGCGCTTTTAATTTTATTTTATGTTTATATATTAGGTTATTAAACATAGATTTCGTATTTTTGTGAATTCAATACTTGCACAATATGAACAATATAAATGAGTAAAAGTAAATAAAAGAATAAGAGAAAAGAGTTGGAAAGATCAAACCACAACGCAATGATTTATAGTGGTTCGGTTACGAAGCTCCTTTTCGGCCTACTCCACTCCCCGAGCATCAAACTCGAGAGTTTTCTTCACTATGTCAACAAACTCCCTTATGGCGGAGAAAACCGTACACAACGTTGCTTATATTAATTTCTGACATTAAGCTAAATGTCGAGTTCTAATCTTAGCTAGAACCAATCTATCACAACACAGCTTCACAACTTGTTCATGATTTCACAACTTTACGACTTCTTCACGACTTCACAACTTCTTCACAACTTCATAACTTCTTTACAATTTCACAACTTCTTCACAACTTAACATCTCCACACTACTTATATCACAATTATCTATCACTACTAGGAGAGATCACCAAGATCTAACAATGCTAACTACAATCACCAAATACTAACAACTACACAACTTTACATGATATACAAATGATTTACAATTTATGATATGGATGTAACAAGGCTGCAATATGCACTTAGGGTGTAATACTTCTTCACTTGATAATGGAAGTATTCTTCTCTTGCACTTGAGGAATTAAGCTTGGATCACTTGGAAACAAAGCTTTATGATTAAATGATCAAAGGATTTTAGTGAGATTTGTGGGCTGTTTTAGAACAGAAAGAATGAGTGCAAAAGGTGAGAAAATTATGGGAAAAAGTCCAGTATTATAGGACAAACTGGAGGAGCGTCAGTCTATGGGCAGTCCCCTTAAATAGGGGGCGGTCCCTTTAAAATTAAGGGGGCCGCCTGTGTATTTAAGAGGACCACCCTAGGCTAGAGGCTCCCCAGTTTGTCTTTTGTGTAAGGGAATTTTCTGGAACATTTCTAGCCGTTTTAGGTTCGAAAATTTGAATTTCAAAATGTTTATTTTGAATAAAATATTTCTTTTAATTGTATAAAATGTTTTGTAATGTTAATAAAAATGTCTACAACATTTTATAAAATTATAAGGTTGAATAAAAATTTTCTTTGATCAAAAAATGCATTAAGCATTTATTTATTCATACCTTTAAGTGATTAAATTATCGAAATGAAAATTAACTACTAATTACTTGTGTACGTTTAATTTTACATTGAACGTTTTTATATTTTGTGATTATCAAAACGTAAGGATGTGAAAAATATTAATAATGTTTTTAGGCATTATTTCTATCAACAGGTTTGATCTTTCTTATCTTTACTTGTTTATATTTCGTAGATTAGTTACTTACTTATTGCATCGCTATCATATACACATGTGTATATCTCGTGAGTTCACATAAGTCGACTGTTGGGATCTGAGATTTGATGATTACAAAACTAAATATGCAAAATTGAAGAAAGATGAAACAACAAAGACTTAATGTGAAATATTAAGTTAGATTCCTATGTAATCTAGGTTTTCTTGTAAACCCTTTATATAAAGGGTATTAGAGGCGTCTATTTTAGATATTCATCATAGTTGGATCTCTCCAATGAGAGTCTAGACACACCAAAGAAAGCGTGTATATTATTAGTTAGCTTATTAGTTAGTTTATTAGATAGTTAGTGTAGCCTCAAGGATTGTGGATCCTTGTTACAGTTTGTAACCATTTATTCTGATCAAATTAATAGAGGCCTAAATGTTTAGTAGTAAAACCTTGTTTAACAACATTACTGTACTTTATAATTTCCGCTGTGCTTATTAATGTTGTTTGTAAAACTAATCCTGGATGGGCAAAACGATCTCTACAATTGGTATCAGAGCGGGTTGCTCTTGATCTAGGGTTTGTACAAGGTTTTCATTCCAGGTATCAACATGTTTGAAAGTACACAGAAGCAGCATACTTGGACGTGGATTTGTTTGGGACGAAGCAGATCTGAATTCACTGCATATGGGAGTTATTTGGAAAGCATTATGAAGGAAAGGGTTATTTTTAGATCTGATATAATGGCCCTGAGTTAAAAGGTTTGTTTTTAATTTCCAATAACAAATTTCATATATAATTGGATGTTATTAAATTAATACCGTTGTGGGATAAAGATGTGAATGTGCGAATGTATGGACTGGTTTGTACACAAATTAATACTGCCCTGGATGTTCAAAGTACTGCTCGTTCAAAGATGATAAAAGATAGTGACAGATTAGCAACTGATCAGCGACAGTTAAAAGTGTCACAAATAGTGTAGGAGGAAGGAGTATTCAAATTAGTGACACTTTAGCAACAATTTAGTAATAGATAATTTGTCACTAAAAGAATGGGAGGAAGGAGAATCCAAATTTGCAACGCATTAGTGAAAATTAGTGACAGCAAAAGCGTCACTAATACCTATGAGAGGAAGGAGAATGCAAGCAGTGACACTTTAGCGACAGTTTTGTGACAGATAAAGTGTTACTAATTGATAATTTTTATTATTGCTTGTTTTAAAAGTTTAGTTACAACTGTTGTTTTGGTTATGTGGTATGATTTGCGAAAGAGGCAACACATATTGGATTAAGGCTGTGTATTTACAAAATCAACATGGGACGATTGTGATTTATTGGTGAGCCTAGTATTTCGAGCAGCTGGATCAAAATTGGTTAATGTGATCTGATGTGGATAGGTTTATTCATGGACAAATATTAAAGCCTCATAACTGGTATGGTATGCTTTGATTTTCATAGATGTTACTGCTGTTATTGGATGCGATTTTATTAACATAAAATCTGGTACTGGAAGTTATGATGTGTGGTTTTGGATGGGATTTGTTACAATATGAAATCACTATGTTTTTGGGATTGTCTTTTAAGTTCCCATAAATACAGGAGTAAATATTGATGTGATTAAAGGAGCAGCAAGTATTTCTGGATTTGGTTATTTTATTGACAAATATATTGTTAAAGATGTTATCATGTGTAAATACTGCTAAGGTACACTTAGTACTGTTAACTTATGTTTCTATTGCCAATAAGAAGCAAAGTGCAATAGTGTTGCTCGATGTCACTTAGTGCTGCCCATACAACTTAATACTGCTTCTTAATTGTTAATGCTACCAGTTTATGCTGCCAACGATACTGCTTAAATATGTTAGTGTTGCTCGTTGAAAGTTTGTGCTGGATGATAGTACTGCTAGGCTTCTATTGATTTTTAGTACTGCCAGAGTACTTTATACTGCTAGCATTGTCTGATGTTGGACAACAAACGCGTTTGGATCTCAGATGGAATTATTTTTCACAACAGTTTATTCTTATTTATTTTATGGCTCGTTTTGGATATTATTTGAAGATGTGATTACGAAGACAATTGATTATCACTTATTTGATGTTGTAGTTGAGTTTAACAGATGCGTGTTCTTATCATAACTTAAAGTCGTGTTTTTAGCAGGACATTGACTTTAAAGATAACTTGTTCGTGCTTACAATGGTGTGACGAAGACTTGTCAAAATCTAGCAAAGGTGTGTGATTTTTCTTATGGTGCTCAATGCTCACATTTGCTATCACTTAGTATGTGTCTCATAGAAGATGAGGCTTTTGTCAAGAGGTTGCGGTCTACTTATATTTCACAAATTTATTTATAAGTTCGACGTCACGTGGATAGTGCAAGACATAAGACACAAGTTTGGGAGATTCTACTTCTTCATCAAATTCGTTATACTCAGTTTTCTTCATCAGTGATCACTACATAGAGCCTACTGACTTCGAGATTCAAGAGATGGTAAACATATTGGTTTCAGGGGAAGCTTATTAATTAAATGTTTAACCATCTATATGCACCACTTAAGGGGAAGTGTTTACAAGTTGCATATCTATAGAAGACCCCTATTGGATGATTACAAAAAGGGGAAGAAGACTACAAGAGATATGGTTTGCAGCTTATTATGTGTGGTGGCATGTTCAAGAAGATCTTAAGTCAAGGGGAAGCATTGAAGATTGTTTCATACATGAAGATTGTTTTGTAATATCAAATAGGGGAAGATTGTTGGGATATGAGAATTGATGATTACAAAACTACATATGCATAAATGAAGATGAATGAAACAACAAGGGATTAATATGACACTTTGGTATTCTACATATGGAAGAATTAAAAGCTGTGAAGATTGTTTCATACATGAAGATTGTTTTGTAATATCAAATAGGGGAAGATTGTTGGGATATGAGAATTGATGATTACAAAACTAAATATGCAAAATTGAAGAAAGATGAAACAACAAGGACTTAATGTGAAATATTAAGTTAGCTTCCTATGTAAGCTAGGTTTTCTTGTAAACCCTCTATATAAAGGGTATTAGAGGCGTCTGTTTTAGATATCCATCAAAGTTAGATCTCTCCAATGAGAGTCTAAACACACTAAAGAAAGCGTGTGTATTATTAGTTAGCTTATTAGTTAGTTTATTAGATAGTTAGTGTAGCCTCAAGGATTGTGGATCCTTGTTACAGTTTGTAACCATTTATTCTGATCAAATTAATGGAGGCCTGAATATTTAGTAGTAAAACCTTGTTTAACAACATTACTGTTCTTTATAATTTTTGCTGTGCTTATTAATGTTGGTTGTAAAACTAATCTTGGATGGGCAAAACAATCTCCACATTGACAATCTAAGTTTTAATTTTAAAATGCTAAAAACTATTAAAACCCCCTTCTAATTTCCACATTAAAGTTACATTTTGAGAAAAATACAAAATGGTAAGGCGGTAGCACCCCTATGTTAAGACACATGAGCCTTACAACATGCTCATCGAACAAACGTGAGACGTGTGTCTATAACTTAATAATTGTTTTAGTATTTTGACGTATAAAGCTATTGCAACTCATTTTGACAAGTAAAATAAAGTCTAAAGTCCATTGCTATAAGTATATATTAAAATCCAGAAGTTGGAAACTGTGCCACATTTACTAAGACTTTCGGGTAGACATTCGGGTGTTATTAACATTCTCGGGTCGACCCAGGTGACCCGCCCCGGTTCCTTTTTTTACTAACTCATCTTAACACGTTGGGGGTACGTGTCACCTCTTTTCATTGGATCATTCATCCACCGCTCCCATAGATTACCATCGATCATTATGATGGTGGTTTGCACGTGTCGATTCCTTTTTACTTGTCTTAGGTCACGTCTGGTGAGGTCTACATTCGAGGATTACTTTTAGAGATACTTATTATGCTCATTCTTGTACCCACGCTTTAATTGTTAAGGTGAGTTAACGGCCTCCTCTTTCTAAATGTTTTATACGTTTTTGGGGTGATTTGCATGAATGTTACTGATTATGAAATATTTGAGCGTACTTTGCAAATTATTTTATATGCGTGGGATTATTGAACTACTTTGGACTATTTAAGCTATTTGGACATTTTTGAGCATTTTGGACTATATGGACATTTTAAACTATATTGGACTACATAAACTACTTTTGAACTTGATAAGTGCATTTGAGTATTCGCAAGATCCCTGTTTAATGTTTTTATTTTTAGAGATTATTGCTACTATGACTTATTTTTCTTTTATATGTCAATTGCCCCATATGAGACTTTGCGTATCTATCTTATTATTCTGCGTATGATTTGTTCATTGTTGGACTTCGCATATTATTTTTATAATATATAAGACTTGGTTAATATTAAACTTCACGTATTATATTTCTAATACGTGTGACATTTATTAAAATGAGACTTTACGTATTATGTGTGAGTGCATAAGGTACATGGATATAGTGTTAGGTGTGTGGGATTATGTTCTTTCTCCTCACCTGTCTAAGTCCCCCTTTGGGTCGCTGTTCAGATCCCAATTTATACGTACTTGTTGTGCTCCGCTGTTCTGAAGTGTAAATATTATGGATATCGCTATTAGAGGCCGGCCAACTTCTCGGTTCCACTGTTCAGGAATTTGCATAATATTTATATATAGGAGCAATCATTCATTTGTGCTTTGACACTATATTTATTGCGTGTGCATTTTACTAAAACATTTTACTTTAATATTAACCAAGTGACTTTGAACATTTAGACTTTCTATTATTGGGCATATCTGTATATTATGGAATTGTATGTGAATTTATACGATACAAGTCTTGTATGGGCGGGACTTGTATTGAGATAAATTCATATGACTCTGGCCATGATGTCTTGTTTTATAAACTATAATTTGGGACTTTTTCTTTATCATAGAAGGGTAGGTGAATGCATATTTATTACAAGTCTTGTATGGTCGGGACTTGTAATAGGATAGATTCACAGGACTCTTGCCATGATGACTTATTTATAAATGAGTTTTTACTACATTTTCATAAACCCGTGTACTCACCAACTATTTTCATAGTTGACCCGTTTTCTCATACATTTCAGGTGATCGTTAGTAAGTTTCACTTAAAGGCATTGCATTGTGGAGTCTCACTGTGTCATCTCTTTAAAACATTTTGACGTCAAGACGAAGCTTTGTGAACTTAACACTTATGTTTTAAACGCCAATGTTCGGCGAAGACAATTATGGTATTATTGTACTGTTTCTTATAAAATTAATTATGGTGTTGTGCTATTACCATATGCTTATGCCTTGAGCTGTCACACTCCGTATTTCCGCTTTGGCGGGGTGTTACAGATTTGGTATCAGAGCTATGGCTATAGTGAATGCCTGTTTTCAAAAAAAAAACTAAAAACCGCAACTATAACCGAAAAGTACTTTTATAAAACACTAAACATGATAAGAGTTGACTAGTCCGGACATTGCATCATTTGACCTTAATTAGACGGAACTTAATCAACTCTGTCTAGTTCAGGTAGAATTATGGGATGTCAAGAATAGTTATCAAGTATCATGTTTGGTGGAGTCATAGGTATAAGGTCACTTGAAGTTGCATTAGTCGTGTGCGTTCATATTTCATGCATTCATGTTTGTTCTATTGTCCAATATGTCATTTTATATGTGATCTTTATCTTTATCGCACTATGACCTATAAACTAAGCACGTCTTTGTTTTCGCCATGACGCGATCATTAAGTCGTATCCCTTACCTTTCCGTATAATATAATTATACAATTTGGATGAATACCTTAGTGAATATTAGTATTCTGATTTTAAGACAGACGCTATCAGGACTGCTAGTCCTCCCCGACTAGGATATCATAAGAGATCGTCTTCGCACACTAATGATTCTGTAAGTGAGTCGCGAAGTACACATAACTACTCTTCATACCCCTGCCCTACATAGGACCCCGAGAAGGACTCATCGATAAATTTTGAGTTAGAACTCGAGGCGAGCAGCAAATGGACTGCGTATGCACGACATGTAGAGACGTTCATTCTTTAGCTATTAGAAACTAAGTTGACCTATATTTCGGTCATGTTCCTGTCTTATTTCATCATATTACTAAGCCTACTATTTTGGCTGCGAAGGTGAGCAGGACTGCTCGATTAGTACATAACCACTCAGTGGTTGATTGATTCATCCTAACAACATTATTAAAGGAACATTTTTGATACTTCATAACCATCTTATTTTCGGATGAGACTTAAACTCCATCTAGTAGCTGACTTGTTAAAAGGTCATTTATGGCATATATAGCTCACTTTCATAGCTTAAAACATACTTTTACCTCTGTGATATTTCAATCGTAATGTGACACAGAACTCGTTTTCCTCCGTGCCAATTATGGCATTTAATAAGGTATATGACCCTACCTTCCGTATTACACGCGACTATTTTCTTATCCACTATGTGGATTAACATTGTTTGTACCGTGAAAATCCATTACTTTTAACATTTCGTTCTTAAAGACATTCAATGAGAAGGATTACGTTAGTTTCCCTAAGAGCAACTTGCCTAGGAGTGTTATTACTCTTTTTTTGGTTGCATGACCATCGCCTAAAAGATTCCTTTTGTGATAAAAGGATTGATACGAGAATGAGAAACCTATACTTGATAAATTGGTTAATTGTTTCGGAGCTGGTAATGATTTGGATGAGTCAAAGTCCCTTGTAATGAAAATTTGTACAAGTAAAATGTTTTTAAAAAAACCCTTTTTTAGCATAATGCTTTAATAGATTTCAAATAATTACATTGTCTAGTGTTAAAACCTATGTACTATAAGGTCCGTCTAAACCACAAACATTGTTGGATATTATCATCCAACCCACCTTTAGACGTTCTTAATATATAAGTTCGTTGTATCAATTTCATTACGTTTACCAATAACGATTTCAAAATCTTAAAATCGTTATTATACATTACTTGAACTATTTTATTAAAACAATTTTATTATGATTTATGCTGAAAATTTTACTTTTTACAAACGCATCTTTTTGCACAATTATTATAGCTAAAATTTTAACTTTACATGCAAGAAATTTATCCTTCTCTACAGAATCTATTATGGCATTTCTTTTAACATAAATATTATTAGGATAACTTCCAAGTTATATTACATGTATATGTACTCAAATTATACTTTGATCAAGTGTTTGCTCAAATAAATGTCTTTAGACAAATTTTAAAACCATGTCTCCAAGAAGAAACACGCGCAACCTTGGAACAATTCTTGCGAACCAATTATGGTAACTCTAAGATCTATGAACCTAAAATAGGTACAAGTTGTTTTACCATAAGTTTAGGTTGTCAAGTGATTATAAATATGAAGATCTTCGACATAG
>BQNB010213063.1:0-10087 GCA_026074375.1 Tanacetum coccineum
AAAACTGCAGAATTTTAACGTGACTTAACGTACTCAAAACCTCTACTTACTGACCTCCATAATTCATACCAAAAATCACCTTTGTTCATTTATGAGTATATTAACTAGCTCATAATTCCTAAGAGCTATTTACATGCACAAGTACTCCTAATAAAATCAAACTTCAAAAGAGTTCCAATTCGGATCTGTTTGCACACTAAAAAGTTTGGACCTAAAAACCATACTTAAACTCCAAATCAGAAGTTCTACTTTGGGAGGTTTCTAATATATACATAGAACTAAACTCATATAGAAGAGATAAGCTAAATTCGAATTTTAAGTTGGGGTTTTATACCTCGTAATCTGACCAAAATCTGATCCATATTTACTGCTTTGACAACTTTTCTTGTAACCAACGTTTGAATGATTTCCCGACCTTAAAAACTTTCGAGGCCAGATGTTCTGGACACTAGACTCTCTGAGCTACGTTATAGACACCGGAAACTTGACAAAATATATTGCCATCATTAAGATAACAACCGAACAACACAACCCTAAATTCTATCATAATCTAAATCATGTTTTAACGCGATCCAAACCTTAATGAATACACCCATATGATCTTAATTAAAC
The DNA here is from genome assembly GCA_026074375.1 of Tanacetum coccineum. Taxonomy (NCBI): domain Eukaryota; kingdom Viridiplantae; phylum Streptophyta; class Magnoliopsida; order Asterales; family Asteraceae; genus Tanacetum; species Tanacetum coccineum. Next base: position 613 of record BQNB010213063.1, read on the forward strand.
CCTAATTATTATAACATGTTTATTATATCATTAATTACAGATGTTATGAAATCCTAATTATCCATCATAATAATTATTACATGTTTTTAATGATAATTAACTCAAAGGATTATAATTTATACCTTAAATCTTTGAATCTTGAACACAAAAATCACCAAACTTGAATTTTTTTTTCTTCTTCCTCCTTTGATAAAATTTGACTGGGACAATTAAAAACAAGAGGGAGAAGGGTTTTTGGTATTTATAAGGTTTACATCCAACTCCCTGAACCTCACCCGTCATCAAGGAGACTCGTCAAAAACCTTAAATTACGTAACAACGTCATTTACAACCCGATCTCGCAACTCATCAAACAAGAATTGTCTTGAACCCAAGTTATAAGTTGTTACAAAGCCCAATGTTTTTGAAAAATCGGCTCGACTTCGAGTTTATTCATAAAATAACTTTAACCAAAATCACAAAAACACATCTAAGGGCATACTAAGGTCTACAAGAAACCTTACGTACCCAAATTTAACTAAAAACTCCCAATGATCCCTTGCTCAACGAACAAGTATGGATACTCAGTTTACCTAAAGTCCTAAAGACCTCGCTTCGAGCCCAAATGGACCTTAACTACCACCATTCTACTACATTTTAATCTTTTAACTTCACGGTCACTATTCTTAACAGGCTCTTCAACAAAACGAAGAGTTTTGTCAACCTCGATCTCATCCAATGATACATGTAGACTAGCATCCGCCAATCACTACTTTAGACCAATCCCTCACATAATCCACAAAACGCAGTATAAACACATATAATCACATAACCCATTCATTGCAATTGATTACATAATCAACACTAATAGTTTGACCTAACCTGCTCAAGTCATGGATGATCCACATGGAGTTGCTTATTCAGCTTATAAATGCGTATGATTTGCTTATTATGTCCCTTTTAATGCTTTCATATTAATGTTTTTGGTTTTTTATTTTTCTTTTGGATGCTTTTAATTTAAATGCTTGCCTTTGTCAAACTGCATATTGCTTATGCTTATTTGATTTAGTGCTTATTCTGAATATGTTGTTTATGCTTAAATATGTCCTTAAGACACCTAATTGCTTAATCTGTCTTTAGAATTTCAGGCTTAGTTTAAGTTGATTTAGCTTAAAAATCAGATTTCAGATTTTAAAGGGGTGTTTGGACAAGCACAATAACCAAGTAATACTTGCTTTGACCTCACTTTGGTCTTTAAGCCAAGTTTGATAAGCCATTTTAAGGCCTTTTAATCAGTTTTCTTAAGTTCTTAAAGTTGAAAATTCATTTGTAAGGTCTTAAGTAAATGTGTTTTGAATCTGTGGTTTTAAGAATTTTCCAAACTGCTTAAATCTAATTTTTGTTTAAAAGCTGTTTTTAGGACTTGTCTAATACCCTATTTTGGTCATGTATGCAATAGAATAGGACTTGTTAAGTCAGCATTTGTCTATTTTGTTTTGATCAAAAATCTGTCATGTGTCTCATTTCTTAGAAGTTTCAAAAAAGTTTACTTTTCTAACTTAAATTTAATAAGTAAAAGTTGATTTAAGAGTTTGTAAATCTTAGCACAAGCTAATTGTGCTATAAGCTCAATCTATTTGAGCTGAGTTTGGATTTTAAAACTCATTTGCTAGCTCAAATCCTAGGCTACAAAAAGCTATATTATCACAAAAAAAACCAAAAACCTTGTTTTAGTGTAAACTGCCCTTTTTCAAAAGCCTTTTTCATAGCTTAAAAGTGTTCTAAAATTCTCAACTTTTGTTTTTCTAAGTAGCTTATAGGTTGAACTTAATCTGTTTTTAAGTTTTAAAGATTAGCTTAATGATTAAATAGCTTAAATAATAGCTTTAAACTTGCTTGATATTGTGAAGACAGACACATCCATTTAATACCAAAAATGACCCTAAAATACCAAAAACATGATTAAAATGGCAAAGATATGTGTGTTTTTATGTTTTGTGTGTGCAGGTATAGATAAGACAAAAATCACGAGAAAACGTTAAAAACGGGCAAAAAAACAACGGACACGGAAATGTGAAGAGCACAAAAGAACCAGGAAATCAAGCCCAAGTCAAAAAGTCAAAGCTTCCTCAGTCAACTATGGGACAACAAAAGTCAAACACTAAAGGACAAAAAATTCCAAAAGTTTCAAATTCAGTCCCTTAAGTTTCAAAAGATTACACAAATGGTCCTTGAAGTCTAAATGGGCCCATTATCCCTAAAAACCTCACCCGGATCCAAAGCCCAAAACAAAAGCCCAATATCCAACCCATAAACCTTTTATAAAAATCCAGGGGCCATTTCTGCCATTATTGAAAGTCATTTAACACTACACTTTTTCTTAAAACAAAGACAAGGACCTAGATTGCCATTATCCCAAACTTACCCCCCATTTTTACCCATATTCAGTTAAAACAAAAAAAATGGCGCCATGAACAATTACTAGTCAAAGCGTCTTTTGTTATTTTTTTTTTGGGAGGTTTGTTTGTTAATAATAGTTTTGGGGATGGGCCCCAATCAACCCCACATTCAAACCATGGGGCTTTTGCCAATTAAGGGACAAAATAGACAATTCAAGTACAAATGATTGATGTGGCAGGGTCATTACATCACCAAGCAATGCTATTGGTCAATCCCTAACAAAAGAATGCCACGTGGAAGAGAGGAAGCACAAGAGAAGTGGGTTTTTACATTGATTATACTCTCATAGAAAGCACAAGGTCACATCACACGGATTGCCAGCGTGGCAATCCGTGTGATGTGACCTTGTGCTTTCTATGAGAGTATAATCAATGTAAAAACCCACTTCTCTATGTGTTCATCTTTTCCACGAATCATTCTTTTTTTAAGGGATTGACCAATACATTGGCTTGTGATGTAATGACCCTGCCACATTAATCATTTGTACTTGAATTGTCTATTTTGTCCCTTAATTGGCAAAAGCCCCATGGTTTGAGTGGTGGGGTGATTTGGGGAAGACGCATGAACAGTAATTGTTCATGGCGCCATTTTTTTTGTTTTAACTGAATATGGGTAAAAATGGGGGGTAGTTGGGATATTGGCGAATCTATGATTCCTTGTCCATTATTTAAAGAAAAAATTGTAATTGTTTAAATTGACTTTCAATAATGGCAGAAATGGCCCCTGGATTTTTATAAAAGGTTTATGGGTTGGATATTGGGCTTTTGTTTTGGGCTTTGGATCCGGGTGAGGTTTTTAGGGATAATGGGCCCATTTAGACTTCAAGGACCATTTGTGTAATCTTTTGAAACTTAAGGGACTGAATTTGAAACTTTTGGATTTTTTTGTCCTTTAGTGTTTGACTTTTGTTGACCCATAGTTGACTGAGAGCTTTGACTTTTTGACTTTGGCTTGATTTCCTGGCTTCTTTTGTGCTCTTCCATTTCCCGTGTCCGTGTTTGCCCGTTTTTAACGTTTTCTCGTGATTTTTGTCTTATCCATACCTGCACACACAAAACATAAAAACACACATATCTTTGCATTTTAATCAAGTTTTGGAATATTAGGTTCATTTTTTGGTATTAAATGGATGTGTGTTTTCACACATATCAAGCCACGTTTAAGCTAATATTTAAGCTATTTAATCATTAAGCTAATCTTTAAAACTTAAAAACAGATTAAGTTCAACCTATAAGCTACTTAGAAAAACAAAAGTTGAGAATTTTAGAACACTTTTAAGCTATGAAAAAGGCTTTTGAAAAAGGGCAGTTTATACTAATCAGGTTTATGGTTTTTTGTGATAATGTAGCACTTTTTGCAGCCTAGGATTTGAGCTAGCAAATGAGTTTTAAAATCCAAACTCAGCTCAAATAGATTGAGCTTATAGCACAATTAGCTTGTGCTAAGATTTACAAACTCTTAAATCAACTATTACTTATCTAAATATAAGTTAGAAAAGTAAACATTATATGAAACTCTAAGAAATGAAGACCATGACCAGATTTTTGATCAAAACAAAATAACAAATGCATACTTAACAAGTCCTTAGTCTATTCATACATGACCAAAATAGGTATTAGACAATTCCTAAAAACAACTTTTAAACAAATAATTAGATTAAGCCGGTTTAGAAAATTCTTAAAACCATAGATTCAAAACACATTTACTTAGACCATTACAAATGAATTTTCAACTTTAAGAACTTAAGAAAACTGATTAAAAGGCCTTAAAATGGCTTATCAACTGGCTTAAAGACCAAAGTGAGTGTCAACAGTATTAAACCTTTGTTTAAAGCAGTGCTGGTCCCGAAACACCCTTGTTAAAAAATCTTAAATCTGATTTAAGCTAAATCAACTTAAACTAAGCCTGAAACTCTAAAGACAGATTAAGCAATTAGGTGTCTTAAGGACATTTAAGCAACAAATATCCAGAAATAAGCACTAAATCAATAAGCATAAGCAATAAGCAGTTTGACCAAAGGCAAGCATTTTAAATTAAAATCAATCCAAAGGAAATAAAAACCAAAACATTAATATGAAAAGCATTCAAAAGACATAATAAGCAATCATAAGCATTTAATAAGCTGAAATAAGCAACTCCAATGTGACAACCACACACACACACACACACACACAACACACACAAACATTAGGTTGACTTATGTATCTAATTGCAAGTGAATGGGTTATGTTGTTATGATGTGTTTATATGCGTTTTAGTGATTATGTTAGAATATTGGGATAGTCAGTCTATTGAAGTGTATCAACTCAATGAGAATGTAATGGTGGTGAGATTGTTGAATTCCATTTCGTTCACTTTTGGTGACAAGGAAATGATTTTTGTGATTTAAGCGTTTTAGTGATTTATCGTGTAAGTATTATTACGTATACGTATTTAGTGTTAAGAAATGTTTAGGTATTAAGATTGTGTTAAGTAGTTAGAATAAGAATGGAATGAATTTCTATTTTTGGAAAGTTAGGTTAAAATAAAAATGAAAAGTTATTTATTTTAAAAGTCTAGTAAATTGCGTTTACGCAAAAAGGTATACTCAAATAAGCTTAGGTTTTTATAAAAACTTAAAGTAATGCAAATAATTAAGTAATTAATAAATAAATAAATAAATAATAAAAAAAATATATATATAAAGGGGAAATCGGCCAAAAAGAAAGGAAGAAAAAAAGGAAAACAAATCTTACTCTAATTAAAATTGGTAAAAGATATCTATCCTAAACCTTTTTGTAAACCTTATAAATACCAAAAACCCTTCTCCCCCTTGTTTTTAATTGTCCCAGCCGAATTTTATCAAAGGAGGAAGAAAAATTTTGTTTTTTTTTCAAGTTTGGTGATTTTTGTGTTCAGATATGAAGATTTAAGGTATAAAATTATAAATCATTTATTAGTTGAATTTACATAAAAACATGTAATAATTATTATGATGGATAATTAGGGTTTCATAACATCTGTAATTAATGATATAATAAACATTTTATAATGATTAGGGTTTAATTAGGATCATATGGGTGTATTCGTTAGGGTTTAGACCGCGTTATAATTTGATTTAGATTAGGGCAGAATTTATGGCTGTGTTGTTTGGCTGATATCTCAATGATGGTAATAGCTTTTGTCAAGTTTCTGGTGCTTATGATGTTCTCAGAGAGTCTAGTTTCTAGAACATCTGGCCTCGAAGGTTTTTGAGGTTGGGAAGTCAGTCAAACGTTGGTTGCAAGAAAAGTTGTCAAAGCAGTGAATATGGGTCAGATTTTGGTCATATTACTAGGTATAAAACCCCTAATTAAAATTCTAATTTAGCTTATCCCTTCGACAAGAGTTTAGTTCTATGTGTATATTAGAAATCCCCCAAAGGAGAGCTTCTGATTTGGAGTCTAAGTATGGTTTTTAGGTCCAAACCTTTTAGTGTGCAAACAGATCCAATTAGGAATGTTTAGAAGTTGATTTTCCTTAGGAGGCTTGTGCAAAGTAAATGGCTATTGGGAATCATGAGGTAGTTAATATACTTATAAATGAACATAGGTGATTTTTGGTATGAATTATGGAGGTCGTTAAGTAGAGGTTTTGAGTACGTTAAGTCACGTTAAAATTCTACAGTTTTGAACAAATTGTGACTAACTAGTGAAACTTGTTAACGAAGTGGTTAAAGTTTGGGTATGGTATCGTGGACCCATGGGTTAATAGAACACCTTAGACATCCATCATATGATTGTTACATGTGCATTAAGCTTTTGGCTTAGTAGCGTGTAAACACGATTTAAATTTGTGTGTTTAGTTTGTGCTAGTTTTTGTGAAGCTTTTTGTTGAAATCTTTTGGAAAGCTAAGCAAAGGTGAGTTTCATAGCCCCTTTTTCTCATGTTATTTTGGGGTGAGAATGATGCTTGTTGTCGTGTTAAAATGTTTTTAAGCTTGCTGTAGTTATGTGTATTGGATCGTGGGCACGTTCCGTCCCGTTGTGTTGCGATATGATATGTTTGGTATTGTGGATCCCAATATGCAAAACGAGGTGTGACAGTGGTAAGACTGCGTGAGCTAATATGAGGCCATGTAGCGCACATATGAATTTGGTATGATTGTGGATCGTGGGCACATTCCGCCCCGTTGTGGTTAATTGGTGTCATGAATTATTTTGGTAATTGTAGCAGCTAATTAAAAGTTTATTTTGGGATATTGTTGTATGTCGTAAACCTATGATTCTGCTTAACTTTATATGACATTTTAAGCCTCATTTTTAGTAGCTTAATGTTCTAAGATATGAGCGAATTGGCTAAAAGAGACCGTAGGATAATAGAGTTTTCGATATTGATTTCTGTTTGAATAAATACGTTTGCATGAATTGTTTGGATTATGTTTTGCATGTCATTTATTGACGAGACCTCTTTCTCATTAATAAAGACACCATTAGGTTTTGGGTATTGTTATGACACTTTGTGTCTTTGCTTTACTTTAGTTTTCATTTTAGTATTCTCTATATAGACACCATGTGTTGTGATGATATCCATTCTTGTTTACGCCTCGCGTTTCCGCCTTGGCGGGGTGTGACAGATTGGTATCAGAGCCATTGGTTATAGAGAAGTAGGTGGTTGAGCCTAGACTATAACCTAGGAGTCCTTCATGTAGATGCATTTAGGGCTTAAGTGTTTAATGCTATAACTGCTATGCTTCCCCTCTATTTTTGCATAGCTTATATATCTCGTATTTTGCTAAGTTGTCATTTTAGTTATTTTGCCTACCATTATTGGATATGATATGTATTACTTTATTAGTATTTTAGCTATGTTTTTCCCCCACCCGTAAGAACTTGTTGGGGAACCATTTTCCCCATCTGGACTTAAGCGTTATAAGGAGCCTCTTGTGGAACCGAAGGAGATAAGATAGTTGATCGTTTTTTGTCGAATTCGCGTAATAGGGCTGGACCCGCGAGTCGGGTGATTCTTGCGGAGGCAAAGTCAAACCCAAGCGAGGCCCAGCATAAGTTTATCCTGTTCCTTTACCCTGTCATGTTGTTATTGATTATTTCTTTCAGATATTTCGTATTTTGGGAATTGTTGCGAGATTTTTGTTCCTTTATGTCGTTTCGATTTCAATTTGATATAAGTAAGTAGTTATTTGATGGAGCATCTTTTTATGTATTAAGTTGGAGTGGTTTAAGATGTGCATGTGGTATATGTCTTATATTGAATTATGATTAAATGGTAATCTTGAAGTAAGTTACACATGTGAAAGGAGGAACTATAATTATGATGGCCAACATAATTATAAAGGCCTCACACACGTAGATTTGTGACCATGATTGCATTTATTAGTGTTTGAATGTAAGGTGTTATTGTAAATAGTTTTTTTTTATTGATATGTGATATTCATGATAAGATATTTATGGGAATAGAATAATTACTCTTACCCTAATTGGATGAGTATGTAAAGTTGAGTTGTCAATAGAATAAGTAAGTTTCCTTCAATCTAGTATTGTGCAAAACCTATATACTAATTAAAGAGGTTTTCGTTTGCTGCGTATCTTTGTTCGTATTGTCCTAAGTTCTAAGCCTAAGCACCCTTCATCGGACTTTGTAGTAAGGATACCTTATTTCCTATTCAACGTCTGCGATGTAATGTTTTTCGTTAGTTTCTTTTCATTGCATTGATTACTCGTATGAGTATCAAAGATTTCTTTTAAGCACTAATTGTTCCTAACATATTAGTGTGATCATTATTCCTTCTTTGTAAATTCCCTTTGTTTTTTGTTAAAACCTTGGCGACGTGTTAGTATCGATGCTTTTAGGTTTGCTCTGTTAATCGTTATTTTGGATAAGACCTTACGTTTTCTTTTGGGTACGTAACGTCTTGCATGAGTTTTCTTGTACGAGTTTGTTTGATTTTATTTTTGGAGTAAATGTTCCTGTATTTTTCTTTCTGTCTTCACCAAACATAGAATTGTGTTAGATTTGTACGGTAATTTTACGATCCCTGTTGGTATTATGGTGTCATTTGTTTGAGTAACATATTTCATAATTGATGTCTAATTATAAAAACTCTTTGGAAGTATTGTGTTAGTGTTTGAGAAAAACTGTGTTTAAAATGATCTTTGTAAAAAGAAATATGTTAAATGGGTCTTTTACAAGATATGATATAAAATTTTATTATGTGTTTAATAATTTTATTTATTATAAAAGAGCTGGTTTAAAGTGATTCATAGTGTGTAAATGTACGATATACCATTAGATTAACCATCTCTAGTTTTTATATTTTTAGACAACCAGAATGAATTTTTTCAAAGATTACATTTAAGACAATTTTATTATTATTTAAAATGATTTTTTTACTTAAAGTAACTTTCTTAATATATTTGATTTTTATAAAACATTATTTAATTTGGTCTTTCGAGTAAAGTCGATAATAGGGTATAAGAATTTCCTTTTTTCGTATTGATATTTTTTTATGTGTTCATTTTTCGTGGTACGCCTGTTGATTTTCTTTCGTTTGCTCTACGTATCCTTTCTTTCAAAGGATTCTTATGTCATTTGATCCATGTTTATTTGCATATGTGGAATCTCCTATATGCATTCTAGCCTTTGACTCGATATTTGTTTGTTATCTTATTCAATTGTTCGTAACCCTTGGAGTTCGTTGATATCATTGAGTCGTGGAATCTTTGATGTGCTTGTGGGAATGGACCGGTTGTCCAAGAGGAAGTTTGGGATAGTATGTCATGAGAAGGAGGTTAGGATACCGTTGGAAGGTGATGAGATACTTCGGGTTCATGTTGAACGTACTCAATGAGTCGTGAAAACCTTAATGAATACTAAGGTAGGTGAATCGAAATTGAATGGTATTTCCGTTGTACGAGACTTTATTGACGTGTTTCTGAAAGACTTGTCAATGACCACCGCAATGACAAGTTGAGTTCCGCGTAGACTTAGTTCTTGGAGCGACGCTAGTCGCGAAGTCTCCATATCGTCTAGCACATTTGGAAATGCAAGAATTGTCTGA
>BQNB010213064.1:0-10087 GCA_026074375.1 Tanacetum coccineum
TCAAACATGTCTTAATTATGATTTCCATATCATGAGCAGTTGGGGCACGAAAACGATCTTTTAAATGTTTCACCTAAGCTTGATCGACAAGTTCTCTAAGATGATTTATGCTGTTTGTCATCACATTATATGCTTGTCTACTTTTGCTTATTGACTTGGAAACATGTAAGAAATTAATGTTTTTGAAAATATTTGGTTTTGTTTTCACAAAAGATTTTCTCCACATTTTCTTCCTTACTTCATTTGCGTGTGCCAACTGTATTTGATATTCCTGGGTCGGGGGCTTAAAAATTTCATAAAGATTATTTAACTTTGTGTAATCATAGGGTTTCACTAAGTCTTTATTCAATTTTTCTCGACTCTCTCTTTCAAGAGTCAGTGTCTCTTCCCTATCGGGGACGAGACTGTTTGCAGGATCAGATTGGTCATGTGGGATCTCATACAAACATGGTATCTCAGATTGAGCCTTTTTGAGGCACATTGGATTAGCAAAGGTAGGTCTTCCATTAAATGTTGGGCATTTGGGTGCTAACATATGAATGGTCTGGATTGATTGACTCCGTTTGTAAACAATTTCATTCAAAAACTTTAATTGCTTTTCCATTGAAATCATTTTGTCAATATCTTTTTCTTCCTTAAGTTTCAAATCCGTTATTACCTTTGTTTTATCCTTGACAAGACCTTCGTAATGTGACTTTGTTAAAAGACTCTGTTTGACTAACTCATCGTGTTTCTCTTTGACAACTGAAATTTCGTAGGCTTTAAGTTTTAAACCTTCTTTTACATCAATTTCTTTTGAGCTAGTTTAGTCCTAAGTTTCATTTAACTTACGTTCAAGTTTGTCATAGTCAACTGTACATCATTAAAGGCCTTTAACTCTCAAACCACAGTCTGTTTATTTTGAAGTCAACTAAGCAACTATCCCGCAACTATAGATTCCCTTAGAGTTCTACTATTTCCGCAAGAAGAATGGCACTCAGTGATTCTTGAGTTAATGTTCATTTGCTTTCTTTAATTGCTTTTTGAATTCTTTTATTTTCAGCGTACATCAAGTTTTGTATTGTAATTAAATTAAGCAAGTCAAACGCTCATTATCACATTCTACATCATATGGTCATCCTGAATATCATTATCACACATATCTGGTGAGTCAGGAATGACATTACTATCACCCGTTTCCACTGCACATGTGTTAGTAATGGATTCAGATTGCTCAAAATGTTGTATGTCATTGGCAAACACATTATCGTCAGTATCGTATTGTACCTGTTCCAATGGCTCAGCGTCAGTGCCTGAGTCTGCATTAGGAACCTCCTGGATCTTTGCCATGTAACTGTAATGTGCTTCCAACTCTTGTTCATCAATTTCTTCATCCGTGTCCTGCAAGCCAGTAATTGCTCTGCTTAAAGTTGTAACACCTTTCTCAGCTTGTTTACACAACACATCTTTCTTTCGATACGTGGAGTCTTTAACCCATTTTGGCTTTCTGCATTCCTTAGCATAATGACCAAATTCCTTGCAGTTAAAACACTGTATCCCAGACTGTTGCACTACTTGACCACCTATAGTTTCTCTAGCCCCAACAACATTTACTGCCCTCTGATTCCTAAACTGTCCAGTCTGATTGTCATTCTTGTACCTTGGAGTAGTATCCACATTCTTGTTTCTGGGTATTGAGGAATTCGAGGTTTATTGTTGGTAGTTTGTAGAATTTTTCATAAAGTACTTTGCAATGAGAGCCAAAAAAATATGCATGTCATGTATCCCTCTGACTTGTTCAGGATCATGTCTTCTTCAGAAGCTGACATCACATGGTGGTGTGATTGGTTTGGCTATCTCTTTGCCTTTGTATCTTGTAGTTGCATGAGATCTGGTTGGAAGTGAAGCTTTTGATGTTGGTGCATATGATTTGTAAGACTTTGATGATTGATAATAAGGGTCTTGAAGTGTTTGAGCAGTAGCAACAAGTGCTAATGGGTTAGCATTTTTGGCCATTCTTTCAGCACGGAGTTCATTAACTTCTTTTTGGTATTATTTCAGAATGTCAAAGAGTTTGTGATATGAAACTTCATCCACAAAATGTTGTTGCTTTGACAATGGTACAAATCTTGACCATTCTGGCTGAAGTTGTTGGAGAAACTGAACATTGACTTGCATAGTAGCAACTTCCAACTTCTTTCTGATCATTTCATTCATCATCATGTAGAATTCTTGTGTAGTAAGGACTCAATTGTTCTCCATCGTGAGAGTGAATTGACCAAACTCCCAAAATAAGTTAGTCTTGACATCTTGAATATTGAGTGATTTTCACCTAGTTTAGCCTTTCGATGGCTTCCCACATTTCTTGAGCTGTCTGAAGCATCAACAGTTGAGTTATATTTCAACTCCATTCCGTCAAAACAAATAATCGCTTCTTTTTCTGATTCAACATGAGCTCTATTTTTCAGGAGTCATATTCATAATTTTCTTGACTGAGTTTGTTCAGGAACTGCTGGAGAATCCCTGTTGCGGGAACATTTGGTGTTGTACAATATTTGGAGTGTAAGAACTTTGAGAATGGCACATCCGTAAGGCATCACCATTTGGTCTTGTAATCAATGTATCAAATGACCTGATCACCATTGTGCATATCATCCTGTGCAAGCATTGGTGGACGAACCCTTGAAACCAGCTGCCATTATGTTGATATCATTTGACTGACGGTTATGGAATTACAATTGGAGGTGTCATGATGAATTGATGAAGAATTATGAAGTGAAAAATGATTGTAGGATCTTTAAGTAGATGAGTGTGATTGAAAGTTAGTGTAAAAAAAAGCAATAAACGTTCACGGGATTTTACAAGTCAGTGATATAAAACCGAGAAAAGAGTTGTGTCTTTCGCTGGATTTTACAAAATCAATAGAAAACCGTGAATGTTAGTTGACATATTTTGCTTGAAACAGACATTGCATATTTCGCTTGGCTTTGGAAATTACGTATTTCGCTCAGGAGAGAATTACACATTTCGCTTGTAAGAAAATGCATATTTCGCTTAATTAGAAAACTGCACATTTCGCTTGATCAATACATATTTCGCTTGAAAAATGAAATGCATGTTTCGCTTGGTCTATTGCGTATTCGCTTGAAGTTAAAACTTATTCGCTTGACAATCTTGCATATTTTCGCTTGATTGAACATGTTGTTTGCTTGGACTCAATACTGCATGTTTTCGCTTAGCGTCTTAACATATTCCACTTGAACTCATGATGAACATATTTCGCTTGAATTTCAAAAAGTTTGGCAGAGTTTCATTTTAGTTAATGTAATATTTCGCTTGACTTAAACCTGCATATTTCGCTTCAAGTTAACATACATATTTCGCTTGCTATAAACACCTGCATATTTCGCTTGGCCTTATACATGTTCCGCTTGAGACCCACCTTTCGGATGTGGGACCACTTAAACTAACAAAAAAGTGCCCTAGTCTTTGTAGGTTAAAATTGTGGATCTTGGTCTCCTATTGTTTGACCGGTTATGACCACAAAAGAATAAGCAAAACTCAAATAAGCCATGAAAATAAGCTCCTAAATAAGCTTGAATAAGCTGAAATAAGCTCGAAAATAAGCTCAAAATTTAGCAACTGGAAAGACGAAGCAACAAGATTAGTACCACTAGATGATTTAACCAAAGTGTTGCAAGATTAAGCAAGCAAACGCCACACTAAAAAGCCCAAAAAAAATTGACCGTGAGCTTATTGTCAAAAATAAGCCACGAAAATTTGAGCTTATAACTAAAAATGAAACACAAGAAGGTGTAGAATGATTAGAGCAAGAAGTAGATGAGAAAAATCAAACCAATAAGCCAAAAAAAATTCGGACGTGAGCTTATATGAAGAAATAAGCCACGAAATTTTTTGTTTGAGCTTATTAAACCACAAAACAACCACGATCTACCCGAGGCTTTTGATACCAAATGTCAGTGTCCAATAATCACTTCACTTCATATTAAGAACAAAGAACATAAGATAATACATGAGAAGAATTGTAGAGAGAGAAAGTAGAGAAGGAAAGTAGAGAGAATTGGAAGTTTACTTGCAAAATGAAAGTTACAAATACCAACCTTCCTCACTTTCCTTGAGGAGGTGTATATGTATCAAAACTAAAAGGCTTTCATACCTTTAGCAATTCTACGAGCCAGGCTCGGGTTTACTTGGGCTTTCGCCCGATACACGTGACCGGTTAGATTACATATAAGAGCCCGTTTACCCGTTTAGCCTATTACAACGTATATTGATTAATGACCGAGACCTAATATAATTAATGAACAAACTTCCATTGTTCGACTCAATATTTTGAGGCTAACAATTGTATGTGCAATGCATGTGAAGCCTAAATAATTATCTAGAAAGCCAATGCCTAATCATATGCATCATAAATAATAAAGTGTGGGTGCCAAGAAAAAAAACACGAAGATCATTATAAAAATCCCATTAAACTATGAATACGTCACATGAATCTATCATACAAAACATGTTAGCATTTAGCATTTAATAACATGTATCCTAAGATAGCTCATGAGTATACCTGAGAGCTAGTAGGAGCATCATGTTTATTTATTTTCCTTAAATCAAATATATTGTTAACATAATAGAAACAACATTCATCTAAGCTAGATTTCATCCTTTAGCTTGGAATAAAGTTTCTTATGAGAGATTTAGGAAATAAAACATACAACCTTGGAATAGATGTGTATTAGAATAAATATGTGCGGTTAAATAAGTCTAATATGATATGACATATCAATGAGTGAACCTCAAAGTTCTATCTTAATTGGTGAGATAGAACGCAAGTATGAAAACTTTGAGTCTAGCTAAAAGATTCATCATGAATATCATATTAGACTATTTGTATCATTTGCATGAGTGCAAGATGATTTGACAACACTGGTATCTAAGTGAAGGTCATTAGATAACTATTAAAAGAAATGTTTCAATGGAAGCTGTTTGGATTAGGAAATTCATTTCTAGGCTGAGAGTCGTCTCTAGATATGAAAAACCTATGGATATATGCTGCGACAATTATGGCGCAATTATCTTGACTGAGACAATTATGGGCAATTATCATAGCCAACGACCTGGACGTTCAGATGTGAGGTGCTCAAACATTACCAGAAGGGATACGTTTTTTGGTTTATGAATTTTACGCTTAGTGTTGTTTGTAGACACTAATGCTTATTTTGTTTGATGGTAATTCCTTAACGCACTAGTCTATTACAATATCGTATCTTAATTGATGACTCTTGCTATAGACCTTCTAATACATTTATAAGGAATAAGAGGTCGTTGTACTGTTTGTGGAAGTTGTTGAGATCGGATTATATTAATAGGATTGTGTAATTGATGTCATACACCTTATGGAATGTAGTGTGCTATACTCACTTATAGTGGATACTTGATACTTGTCGTTTGCGCTACTACGTACAAATCATTGTATTATTTCAATCCCTTCACAACTTGTGTGTTTTGAATTAAGTATTCTCAAAGTTTACTCAGATGTACTACTAACCTGTCTTTGTTGTCCGTAAGTAGGTCGAACTATGCTTGATACATTAGGTTTTGACATGCTCGCAGTAGTCTCATGTATTCTGTTGTGAGTATTAGATAGATGGAACTATAAAACAGTTTGATTAAATAATGATTTCGATATACCGTGATTAATCATCTTGCATTTATAGTAATGTAAGATTCTAATATTTGATGGTTAAATTCCTATATGAATAATATATTTTAGTCTTGCTAAAAGTTGTCCATTCTAGTGCAACGATGCGGGAGTAAGTATTGTTGTATTAAGATTAAAATAATATGGGCGATTGGGATATTTCTGCTTGATATATTAAAGGAGTGTGTTCTCGCCAAAATCATATTATGTTCATTGGTTATTTAATGAACATTAGGATCATTTGACCACCAACCTCAGCGAGTATTCGTCTTTATGGGATCGGCGTCGAATAGTGAATCTTATAAGTTGTTATATTTTACTCGTTCCACGGACGGACTTGGGATGCAAGTAGGTCTTGCATGTGTGGAATATCATTTCTTGATATAGTTAAACGTTGTCCTGAGTAAGGTAGTTATAAAAGCTATTTTCAGAAGTGATGTAAAGCACATTCGATAATCTTGTTCAATATCTATATCTAGAAACATAATAGTTAAACATTTGGAATGACTTCGATCCATGTCCATAGTTTAATAAGTTATCTGAAACAAAAGGATAATTCATGACAAACCATTTACACTGAGATGTTTACGAAAACACACTCATGTATTTATGGGAGAATTGTCGTATTACTAGACGCTAGCCATTGCTAGTATAATTATTTGTGATTATGACATTCATAAGTAGGATCTATTAGGAAGTGCTCATATTATATTAAATAATTATATGGCTGAAAATACGTGAGCCTATGGGGTCACACGCGTTTACAGTATTACCAATTGATGTGTCATTGTGTGGTATATATTTTTATGATTCAAGTTTTAAATTTATATTTTGCCGACTAATAACGTGTGTGTGTGTGTTCTCTGGATAGAGATTAGGAAGGAGATCTAGTATCAAAGCTTCTCTATTAATTTACTATAGTGATTTGACATAATGACTGAAGGACACGGAGATACAACCATGCGATCTCTCTTTTTAGACAGGATCTATGTAGATTGAGACATACACGATCCTAGTGGGTGTAGTGTAGTTTTCGGTGGAGGTATCAATGTTGAGAGGTGGTGTTGCTAACAACATTGATATAGCAGGGAATGATTACAATGGACTCTCATGAACTGCGAGAATGATATAAATTCAATGAATCTCTATAGCTATGTAGCATGAAGTCTATGAAGACTGTAAAAAAGATTTTATATTGAATTACTTTTTATGAATCGCAAAGCCTAGAGTTGTAGGTTGTCAGAGCATCATGAAATCATGATGAATCATGCGGATAGGGTAGAGAGAGAATAAAAGGTTACTAGTGTGTCAGTACACTGGCAGAATGAGATAGTTCTGTGTCAAACTCATTTTTTCAAAAACCTTTTACGTGTATTGGCTTTTAGAGCTGGCTGTTACAATCAATTCTGTCTACGTTGTTCACTTCTGTAACACCCACGCAAAGCTCTAAGATTTATCGCAATAATTATGAGACTGAAAGATGATAGGTTTTTAGAAACATTTAAATACATTTTTAGAATAAAAAATAAGTTGAATCCCAATGAATTGATCTTTAACTCTTAGCTTGATATAAGATTAAGTATCTATTGGGTGATCCAAAGGTACTAAGAATGAACTTTGAGTGTATTGTTATAAACTATGCGGAATCTAGTTTATACTGCTAAGAAGTATACTCAATGTAACACTAATAAACAATAAGAATAACAAGACAGTTTATAGTATGTGCTTAATTACACATACCTTTTACCTATAAAAACGAGCCTAAAATGACCAAAATATATCAAAAATGCATTGTATTTGTGTGTTTTGTGATTAATGATTGTGCAAATGATTATGCAGGTAACGGATATAAAAAAAGGACAAAACCGAGCCCGAGAATGGAAAGAGCGTGAAAAGTCAAAGTCAAAAAGTCAAATTCAAAAAGTCAAAGTCAAAAAGTTAAAGACGAGGCCGAAAACGAAAAAACCTTAAATGGACTAACCCGCACCCCTTTAATGGGCCGGGTCAGCCCATTAAGACTTTATCTAAAAGTCTTACAATATAAATAAGCCCAAACCCCTTTTAAATCAAACCCGACCCAAAACAATTAATATAAGCCCAAACACTTAACCCTGTTAGCCCATTACCCTTTTTAAACCTATTTCCCTTTACATCGTTAGTCCATAGGGACTAACACTGTCAGTCCCTAACTAATTACACCGTTAGTCCCTAACCTAACCTCATTAACTTGTTATCCCAAAACCCAGTCAAACATTTTCCCGCCATAAACACTATTTATCATCCCTGTCCCTTTTCATCCCTGCAAACTGACAAAACACAAAACCACACTAATACCCCACCCCCGCAAGAAGACATTACACCTTGGCAATCCCTCAACGATTGATTGGACAACAAGAATCAAGGGTTTAGATTGGGTTTAAAGAAGCACAAGATGGATTGAAGGGCTCAGATTGAAGTTTGGATATCACTCACATAAGAAACACACCATGCACCTTAGTTTTTATATAAATAGATTAGGTTTTCATTGTAACAGTGTGTATTTTTTTTGTAGTTTTAGGAGTAGTGTAGCCTTGTTTTTACTTATTTTACTTTAACTTGTACTTTCCTTTCAAGCATTGTAATCTTTTAATGGACCTGTATTATTACGTTGCACCTATGATGTTAGACTTTTCTCGTTCTCGAGGCGGTATATCATTCTTAAGACTTAGGTGTTACATCATCCTAAGACCTAGACACATTAATTCTGTCATAATTAAAGCATCCGCATAAAGCATCCTTATTTTCTGATTATAATCTATCTTAGGGATTAAAGCAATGGTGATCTTGTTAAATCCTAGCTCATAGAGACTTTACCCACTTACTGCTAAACGGCTCTTTATATACTAGTAGTCCACTGTCCGAGTCTTTACCAATTGATTAGAACGTACTCGTTGATACCAAGGTCACCTTATGGCTCAACTAAGCTCACAATCAAAAGGCAAAGATAGGTCAATATTTGTGATCTTATGATTCTAGATATATAAATTGCAATATGGAGAGCTATCCCGGACTCTTAGCCTACACCCAAACAACACCGAAGTTGCAGCGCATTAAATATGTAGGACTAGACCCAGTTGAATGATAGGTCACATACTTAAGCACGTAAACGAATATAAATTGATAAACATAAACAAGCATTCAACGATAAATCAAGAAATCGAGATAAACAAATACCAAACATTCAGATCTTCATAATAATGGCTAATACCCGAAGGTATTAGCCTTCAAACGTCATAATAAATACAAAAGCAATTATTTAGCCAAGGTAAACTAACCGAGTTAACGAATGATACCAAAAACTGAATGATTACTAAAGTATATGGAATTACACGATGTCTCCTATTGAATTGATAACGTTGCTCGACCTCTTCTGCTCTTTTTCTCTTCTGAAAATTGACTTTTATGGTTAGATATCGAGAATATGATTTAGCACCCTTAAAACTCGTTTTTGAGTTTTATATTTATAGGGTCTGGAATTCGGTTCGATGCGGCGTATCCAAAGGGTTGGATACGGCGTATTGGAGTTTCTTGGAGTAGGGACCACGTTTGATATCTTCCAAAATATTCACATACTATATCTTCAATACGGCGTATTGACTTCTTTTGGATACGGCGTATTGGTCTTCTTTCCTTTGTGGTCTTTGGTGAGTGCAGGCACGGATACACCGTATCTTCCTTGATGGATACGGCGTATTGGTCTTCAGAATAGTAATCTTCAAAATATCTTCATTTAAGCTCCAAAATGCGCCCCTTTTGCTAATATTCACCAACTACTCCATAATTACTGCAATTCTCAAATATAAATGATTAAGTAACAATTCTTTGCAATAACTATACAAAATTGGTTAATAACATGGGATAAATGATGCTATAAAATAGACGTTATTTGATGTCATCAGCCATTTTACGACCCATCGCCTAGAATCATGCCGATTAATTCAAACACGACTTTAACTTGTCACCTCGCAACATTTTATCTTTGGAGCACGACTTTTAGAACTAGACTAATTTTATTTTATCACTCCTCTGATTTTGAAGAAAATGCCACCAAAGAAATCCCTTTTAAGTAAAGTTGCTATTAACCGATTGATAGCCCAACACGTGGTTGATGCATTGGCTGAGTATGAAACTAATCGAAGTAGTAGGAATGGAAATGACAATGGAAACGGAAGCCACGATTCAGGAAGTGGCGGTAGAAGGACGTCGCACCCTACTTGAGAGTGAACGTACAAAGACTTCTTGAATTGTTAACACTTTTACTTTAAGGGCACTAAAGGAGTTGTAGGATTGACTTAGTGGTTCGAAAAGATGGAATCTCTATTCCATATCCGCAACTGCACAGTGGAATGC
>BQNB010213069.1:0-10086 GCA_026074375.1 Tanacetum coccineum
ATGATTTAGAACTGGGAGCAGTTGTATTTGCCCTTAAGATTTGGAGACATTATCTGTATGGGACAAAGAGTGTCATCTATACGAACCATAAGAGTCTTCAGCATATCTTTAGTCAGAAAGAGTTAAATATGCGATAGCGTCACTGGATAGAGTTGTTTAGTGATTATGACTGTGAGATTCGCTACCATCCTGATAAGGAGAATGTGGTGGCTGATGCCCTAAGTTGAAAGGAAAGAGTAAAGCCTGTTATCACGATTCACCCTAAGTTTGAAGAAATTGAAAATTGACTTGCATCGTTGCAACTGTCAAATTATTTCTGATCATTTCATTCATTATTTTGTAGAATCTTGTGTAGTAAGACTCAATCGTTTCTCCATCGTGAGAGGTGAATTGACCAAACTCCCAAAATAAGTTTGTCTTGACATCTTGAATATTAAGTGATTCACCTTGTTGTAACCTCTCGATGGCTTCCCACATTTCTTGAGCTGTCTGACATGCATCAACAGTTGAGTAGATTTCATCTCCAATTCCAGTCAATATCAAATGAATCGCTTCTTTTTCAGATTCATAATGAGCTTTGTTCTCAGGAGTCATATTCAGAACTGTCTCGACTGATGTTTTTGCAGGAACTTCCGGAGAATCCTCTGTTGCCGGAACAGCTGGTGTAGTGACCATTGTTGGAGTATAAGGACCTGTGAGAATGCACTTTCGTAAGGCATCACCATTTGGTCTTGTATCAATGTATCGTAAGAACCGTGATCGCCATTGTGCATATCGTCCTGTTGCAAGCATTGGTGGACGATCCCTTGAACCAGCTGCCATTATGTTGTTATGCATTTGACTGTCGGTTGTGGAAGTTGCAATTGGAGTCGTCATGATGGATGATTGAAGAATTATGAAGTGAGAAGGATTTGTAGGATCTTAAGCAGGTAAAGTGATTGTTGTTGTGGATTGAGTACAATTAATGTTCACGGGATTTTACAATTCTTGGATTTAAACCGAGAGAAGAATCGTATCTTTCACGGGATTTTACAAAATCAAGAAAAAACCGTAAAACAAAAAAATGACTAGTTCGGTTTGTGAAGAAAAAAAACTAGTTCGGTTCTTATGTAAATCACCTAGTTCGGTTCAATGCTTGTTCGGTTCGTTGGTTCGGTTGTGTAGTTCGATTCTAAAAGAAATCAACTAGTTCGGTCCTTTAGTTCGGTCCACAAGAGATTTCACTAGTTCGGTTCTCTTGTTCGGTCCACAAGTGATTTCACTAGTTCGATTGTCCTTGTTCGATCCAAACACACACCACTCGTTCGGTCCTCGAAGGATGAGACTCGTTCGATCCTCGAAGAAAAAAATCTAGTTCGATTGACCTTGTTCGATCCAAACACACACCACTCGTTCGGTCCTCGAAGAATGAGACTCGTTCGATCCTCAAAGGAAAGTCTAGTTCCGTCCAAGCTAAAGCTACTCGATCGGTCCTCTTTGAATGTTGCTCGTTCGGTCCTTGTTGATGTCACTCGTTCGATTGAGGCACTAACAACTCGATCTTTTTGTCCTTGCGTTTTTCTTAGCCACGCACAACATAACCACGACTAAAAGCTTATATGCCAAGAAACCAAATCGAACCACTTTGCTTAATAAAAAAAACGAAACCACAAAACAAAAAAAATTACAAACACGAATCAACAACTAAAAACTAACAAAAACTAAACCCATCCGTGGCGAATGATACCAAATGTCGGTAACCAAATATCACCTTCACTTCATTATTGAAACAAGAAAAATAAGACGAGAAGATATGAAATAAATTTAGAGAGAAGAAAAAGATGGATGAATACTTGCAAAATTACAAATGAGAATCAACAAGAATCAACCACATTTTCCATAGAGGAAAATGGTATATATACCCTACACAACTACATGGGTCGTGTGGGCTTTTACTTGGGCCGGGCTCGGGATTGACTTGTGCTTTAGCCCGATACACATACAATATTAGCTTACATTTATGAGGCCGTTTACCCTTCTAGCCTATTACAACGTATAATTAATTAAGTGACCGAGACCTAATATAATGAACGAACTTCCATTGTTCGACTCAATATTTTAAGGCCCTCGAAATATCAAATCAAACCATGTTTTTACTTGTTTTTTACTTGGGCGAACCAAAAAAAATATCAAAAAGTAAATACACAATTTTTGATTTTTAAACAACAAAATCAAACCAATAAAACCCATGAGGATCTTGATATCCATATAGTCAGGTAACCTATTGATCTATTTACGCTAATTCTTGTAACCGATATATAGTGAAATGAAGAAGTATACTAGGGAGAAATTTAGAAGAGGGAAAGTGAGATAATAGAGTGTGTAGTGAGAGTGACATGTTAAATTTTACTTGCTAAATGGAAATTCTTACATGATAACTACACATGCTCTTCCTTGTGAGTGGTGGTGTTATTTTAGTGTTAGTACTATAAATGGCTTGCTTGCCTTTAGTAATTTACGGGGACCGGGCTCGGGTTTCACTTGGGGTTTCGCACGAAATTACACGTTAGTGACACTATATCTCCAACGATTAGTTTTCAAATATGAGCCGGTTTACCACCCGTCTAAGCTAATAAACCGTATATTAATTTAGTGACGATACCTAATATATTTATGTAAAGAAACTTCCATTTGTTCGAATCAATATTTTGAGGCATAACAATAACTCAAGGAACTTAGCGTGCTTCGTGATCAAGCTTATGCAGAATTCGTCTCTACTCTATATGGAGATGACGAAGATAAGAAAGAAAGAAAAACTTCATGACACTCAAGAATCAAGATCGAATCTTCAATGGTTGGAGTGATCATAGTCTTGCTTTTTCGAACTCTTCCGATTAAAAGATTTTCTCCGGGAAAATCAAATCCGATTGGCTCCGGCTAGGTCCCACTTTCATATTACCGATTGTGTTTAACTTATGGCCAAGCCAATATTGTACACGCATCTGACTGGTTCAAATTTTAAAGTCAACGGCCACCGTCTTATGCATTACCTATGGATGGGGACCTATACCACCATTGGTTTATCCCGGACCTCCATGAAGGACCTTCCCTAAGGACAAACTCTAAATTCCACCGGGAATCGAGTCGTGATATGCGAACTCTAGTGACCAAAAAAAACAAGACGCATTCGTGGGAGTTTCTACACCATGATTAGCCTTTCTCTTTCTATTTTCCTTATATATTGTGTTATCGCTTTCCTCTTACGTTTCTTGATGTTTGTTGTTTGTGGTGATTTTTGCAAGGATTATACTCAACATTTTTCTAAAGTCTCACGTTGTCCGGTGTTATGGTATACCCGTCTCACTCGAGCTTTCATCCTTTGTTTGAAATTAGTTTGGGGGATTTGGGGAGATACGTATACTTTCCATCTTATCGATTCACGTTGTATATTTGCATAATTCTATACAGCTCAGAGTTTTAGTAGGGTTCGACTTTTAACATTGCGGACTAATGTTTTGTTTTAGTTTGGGGAGGGAATCTATCGATTTGATGTTACCTGCTTATTGTTTTGTTCTCACGTACCCGTTTTCCCACAAAAATAGCAAAAATTTTAAAATTTTAAGATCTTAGTTAAAAAAAATATAATAATAATATAATAAAAGTGTTAAGACACGAATGTAGGTTTTCCGTTGGTAAAAATAAGAAGTAATTTTTGACCCGATCGTACGTGTAGAGTTCTAGCTTTCTCCCTTTAACAATTTTGATGATAGTAGTTCTGTGCTAGTCTCCATGTTAGTCACTTTTAATACATGCTAGACTTGAAATCAATTAGTAAATGAAATACTTGTCCCTATTATTAATGTAGTTTTAAATATGCCGAGTTGGATTTTATATAGGCTAAGTATTTGCGAATTTCTTTATTAGAGATTTTAACATTGAAAAGAATAAGAGGAGATGATAGTGTTGTTTTACGAGTTAGGCTGCTTAAACAAGTTTTTATTTAGAAAACTTAAAGGCTTATAAGCATAACTTGTGGTTTTTCTTCCCCGGAGTTCTTAAAATAATTAATTATACGTGTTCTCTTTAATTTTTACAAAATAGAGTTTTACTCTTAAAAGTCTAATCAACATATTCAGAGAAAAAGCTTTATCGATGATTTGAAGTAACAGTCAAACAATCGTTGGTAATTAAGATGTTTAGTTCAGTTTATACTTTGGTTTTCTAAAACGGAATTTTTTTCTATTGCAATAAAAATTAATGTCGTTTAATTTAATTTATAGTTATTATATAAAAAAAATCTAATTAAAAATGTAGTGGGTTGAATAAAAAGGATGATCAGTAAGTTATAAATGTAGTGTTAATAATTAATATACAAACTCCATCGTAATTAAAGTCATGGGCATTTGTCGGTTTCGCTCCCGGATGTTGACATCGCAAGAAAGGGTGGAAGGATGGCTTATTTAGGGTTTGGTATCATTAATAAGTACACGTGCTCTTGTCGGAGGCATGACCACGATGTGTCATCGAAAAGAAATGTGCGATACGATTCCTAGACTAACATAATGTAATAGTAAATAAAATTGTTGCAAAGTTAGAAAATTAAATAGTAAATGTTTCCTTTTCTAAAACAACGGTATTCCCTTTGAACTAAGGTTTGCATAAGTCTACCAGGGCTTTTTCATTGGAAAGTTCATGCGTTCGATTAGTATTATCCGGAATATGGCTGTTTGTCAAAAGACTTAGAACTTACCCGTATGACGG
The DNA here is from genome assembly GCA_026074375.1 of Tanacetum coccineum. NCBI lineage: Eukaryota > Viridiplantae > Streptophyta > Magnoliopsida > Asterales > Asteraceae > Tanacetum > Tanacetum coccineum. Next base: position 4,741 of record BQNB010213069.1, read on the forward strand.
TGGGTTGCTTAGGAGAAGAAGAGTTCATTAATGGGAAATGTGAACCAACGATTGGTCTTTGCTAAGGAGGTTTTTGTTTGCTTTGAGTTGTGATCTTGCTAGTGATTACATATTAGCCAAAAGGCCCATGTATTTTAAAGCTTGGTCAGATTTCAAATTATCTAAATATGTGGATTAATGGTTTAAATTATTTGAACACACATACATAAATATATGATTTTATGTCGGTAAGGAGAAAATTTACAAAGTATAATTATATGTTGTCTTAGAATCTTAGCTTTTTTAATTAGTTGTGTTCTTATTTTTTATGCTATAGCATGGGGAAAAGTGAAAAATCAGGGATGATGAAGTTATCTTTTAGACACTTAATTGTGCTTTTTGTTCTATGATCCTCAAAGTTACTAATGTGGTAATGAAAACAATACATTATGTCTTTTGTAAATAAATAAGTTGTAGTTAGGTAGTATATTATCAAGAAAAACCATAAAAAGAAGACAAAAAAGTTTGAAAAGGAGGAAATCGAGTGTTTTATAACTTGTGATTAGAAATTTTTCCCATCAAAGACTTTACTAATTCTTAACAGGTTTATTTGGGAAATTTCTTAAGTATTTGGTTACTAAGGGCATGGGGATATTGCAGTGAGGACACATAATCGTTTAGTTTGGAAAATTTTGATATGTCGCAAAAATACACATATCCGGTATTGCTTTTAAAAAGACCCAAATTAAACCCAAAAACAGACCAAAAATGGCAAGAATATATGCTTGTATTTGTGTTTTTGTGTGTTGTGGTACGGATATATCAAAATCACAGAAACAATCAAAAATCGGGCAAGCAGGACACCAAGAACGGATGAGTGCACAAAAGCGGAAGAAAGCAAAGAAAGTCAACCTCAGTCAAACAGTCAAAGGAAAGTCAATTAGTGGTCATCTATAAAAGTCAAAACCAAAAAAATAATCCACTTTAGTCATCCAAGTTTACAGAAAAATCTACTATTGGTCCCTAAACTCTTATGGGGCCTCAAAAACCCTAAAATACCCTTAACAGGATAACCAAAAAACTATTCCAAGCCAAAAATAAAGCCCAATCCAAGCCAATTACCATTTTTTTCAAAGTACAATAGGGCATTCTGCAAAAATCAAAAGATTTATTACACTTGTGTTATCATTGGCATTATTATTCAAAAAACCACAGGGTCCTGAAGTGTAAAAAAAAATTATTTTTAAAGTCTTAAATGATTTTAACCTGTGATAGTTAAAAACAAGCGAGAAAAACGTTGGGCACTTTTCACCCATCGTACCAATCTTTTACCCAGGGTGTTGAATCAACGGGGAGTGAAGTCTCAATCAAGGGTTCAAACGACAATTCATGAGCTCGTTAAAAACAAGATGGCAAGGATTGATCAGTTCAATTCTAAGGACTTCATTAGCTCACTCTCTAAAGCTCAAGCCACGTGGTGACCCCAGGAGAAAGCTCACAAAGGTCGTGGGTTTTGATCTAAACACACTAATTTTACAAACACAATCGAGTCTCAAACGGATTGACACGCAGGCTTTCCGTATGAGCTCTTTAGTGATCCAACGGGTGGACAAGAAAGGAATCAATGATTATTGAATGATCAAGGGAATGATGTTGATAGGAGCGGGGCTCTAAACAGATAGAGGCCTAGAAGGATATATGAGTAACCTATGAAAAGGGGCCTCATTATCACACATTCACGGGGGGGGGGGGGATGGGGTAGTTAGTAATTTTTAGTAGCTTATTGTAGTTTTTATTGCTTATTGTAATTTTCTATTTTTAAAAGCTTTTCTAGGGAATTTCTCTTTTCATATTGTAATCAGCAAGATTCTCTTAATAAATTCAACAGTTTGTTTTAATATTGTCTTTTCATCTTTTTAAGATCTAAATTTTTCTTATTATAGGTCACTACTGCCTCTCTTTAAGCTTATATATAGCTACTACAATGTATCACTGAGTCTCTAAGCTCATGATTTGAGCTCAATTGATCTTAAATCTTACATAAACTTAATTAACAAGCTTAAAAATTCTATTTACCTTAACTTGTGGATTTAAGCTTTCATACTTAAATTCATTAAACCAGTAATTACTTTTGCAATTTGGATTTGAAAGCTTTTGGAAGGGAGATCAATAATGGAAGGATCTCCAAGGACAATCACTGGCTTATCTATGATAAGCCAGAGCTTGTAGCAAAGCTTTAAAGAGCATTCTAGCTTCTGTTAAGCTGAAGCTCAAGTAAGTTTCTCTTTTAAATTCCTTTTGTCTTTAATTTCTAGCATAAATAGTAGTTAAGATACTTATTAGAATAGATCTGCTTATTTGCTTAAATTAGTTGCTTCTTTGTGCTTATTTCTCTTTACTAGTGCTTATTAGTTATATATCTTCATCTGTTTTTACTTAAATAAATATAGATCATTAGTTTCTTATTTCTGTCATAAAAATCCATAAAAACCAAAAAAATATTAGTGTAATTTCTTAGATCTTGCATTCTAGCTTAATTCAGTAGTTAGATTATGTTATTTAATTTAGTTATAATCTGTTAATCATCTGGTATTAAGGATTTAATTAGTAGATTTCATTTTAAGAGATTTGTCAAATCTGTCATAAGCTTTAAGGAGTGTTTGGTTTATCTTAGTTTGACTTCATTAAGTCAAAGGTATTTGTGCAAAACAATTGAGTCAGCTTTGATTTCATTAATTATCATTAGGAAAAGAGATTTCATAAGCTAGTTTTTAAAAATGAGTAAATTAGGGCTTATTTTAGATGTCTCAGCACCAGGGTACTTGTTTACCTTCTCTTTGTTAGTGAAAGCTTGATCCAAGTTTTCCTAGGCTTGGTCCTTGCTTGTTTTGTGTTTACACACACTTAACAAGATTGTTTAATGCAGGTATAACCTCACTAGGTTTCCCTGCACATTTGGTTTGTCTTTTGCCATTTGCATCAGCAGTACTAACAAGTAGTTAGTACTGCTAAGCTTCTAGTCTCATTTAAGTTAGTAAATTTAGGATTTAGGTTCTTAAATTTAAGTAGCTTATAGTTATCTTATAGCTTAATATAGATTAGGATTTATTTAACAATTTCTAGCTTGGATTCCTAGGTGTATTTAGTTTTAAAAAGTCATTGATTAGCCAAAATGCCAAAAACATTAGTATTAGCTTAATGAATTAGATTTTTGATTTACTAGCTTTTAATATAGATTTTTATGATTGAGTTTTATAGTTTAAGCATCATTAGTTAAGCTTTCAAAAGGGTAGCTTATGTCTCAGCTTATTAAACCTTTTAGCTTGTGTAAATTTCTAGCTCTTTGAGTCATAGTTTAAGTTAGCTTCTTTCATCATCAAATTTAGTTAGCTTTTAGCATTTCTATATTAAGTAGCTTATCATTTTTAGTTAAAGCACGTCATTAGCTTTCTAGAACTTCTTTTAATTATGAAAATGAGCTTATATTAAAGCTTTTGCAAGCTGTTAAGTGTCATCTAAGTTTTTTAAAGCTAAAACCCTTAGTTGCTGTAACATCTTATTCATAAGCTGTTTTAGGGCTTATTTATCACTTTCAGACAAAAAGCTTAGTTTTAAAGTTGTTTAAAATCACGTTTTTAATAAGTTTAGATATTCAGTTTTTCATAAAAGTCAAAAATTTTAAAAAAGAGCAAAAAGGGGTTAACCACACTCGAACCCACGACCTCTCTCTCAATAACCATACGTGTTAACCATCATGCTACATTAGCTCATCCAGTACCCTTTCCCCAAGTTTATTACTAGTAGCCTTTTTCATTTTCTTTACATATAATAAGCCGTAGCTTATACAGCTTATTTTAGAGCTTATTTGTTTAGCTGTGTGATTAGTTTTATTTTTCTTGTATTCCTTGTTGCTAGTAGTATTTTTCTTGATTTTTTGAGAATTTTCCCTTTATTAGATTATTTTCTAGGATTTTCCGTAGGTTTAAATATTGAAAAATCAATAAAAATAGAAAAAGTTTTAGAAAAATACAAAAAAATAATTTTTAGTTTTATAAAAAATAGCTTTAGGTTTACATTCAGTAAAATCATTTTCACCACTTTTAGATTTTAATTTTCATTTTTAAGCTTTTAAATTTAAGTTTAAAAATAGGAATTTAATTTTTAAAATAGTTAAAAATAGTTTTCTTTGCTTTTATAGTATTTTAGATTTTTCTAAGCTTAAAAGTTATTTTTCCCAATTTTTAGGACTTTATTTGCTTTTTTTTAGAATTTAATTAGATTTAAATAGATTTTAATTCATAAAAAATTCAAAAATAATCAAAAAAATATTTTTCTTTTTCCTAAAATTTTCTTTTGTCTTATTTTAGGTTTAGAAATTTAGTTTGCATTTTTAGGATTTAATTTTGATTTACTTGCTTATTGGTCGCGTTTTATTTGTTTCCCGTTAATTGTTAAGTGCTTTAATTGTTTTTAATTGCTTGTTTTTAATTAGTAGTTATAGAAAACCCAATCAATCTTCGAACTCATTCAAATCAGTTTCCAATATCAAGCGAGGTTTCAATTTCTCAAATCGTTGGGAAAACGACCCGGGAAATCATACTTTCCGGTAAACATACGTATATTATATATTATATATATGTATTTTAAAGAGTGAATTTTCCTTAGGGAATTTTCTTAATTGCTCTTGTGGAAATATTATATATTAGTATGTATTATCTAGCGTATCATGAAACCATACGACTACACAAAGCAAAACAGTCTTTATGAAATTTTTAAACCACCTTCACGAGAATATCTTGATCAGTTGGCACATGCAAATGAAATTTGAAAGAAAATGCGGAGAAAATATTTTGTAAAGTCTAAACCACACATTGTCAAAAACATCGGTTTTCTTCCTACTTAAAAATCAATTAGAAAAAGTAGACAAGCTTATAATGTAATGACGAATAACATAAATCATTTTAAAAACTTATTAATCAAGCTTGGGAAAAACACTCAAATGACAAATTTTGTGCACCAACTGCTCATGATATGAACGTTATAATAAAAAATTGTTTAATGCCTCTTGCACTAAAAACACAAAGTGATAGTTTCAAATTTGTAAATGAACTTAAACAAGAGATGTTTGCAGATTTACAGTACGTTCAATCACTTAAAAAAGAGATTGACGAACTTAAATCTGACAAAGCTGGTTTTTCAAACATATATGATCTACTTCTCCAAGAGTGTGTTTCAAAAGATGTTATGTGTTCTTATTTGCATTCTTTACTTGATTTAGATGCTCACACTGAATTACAATGTCTGTATCTTTATAAAGTCAAAGAATGTGAATGTCTTGTAGAAAAGCTTTGTTAACAAACTGAAAAT
>BQNB010213071.1:0-10086 GCA_026074375.1 Tanacetum coccineum
TTTCCTGCAATCTTCACCAGCAGTAGAAACTATAACCAGCAGTAGTAATCTTCATAACTAGTAGCAGTAACTTGAACCAGCAGTAGTAACAATTAAGAAGCCTTTTATTCCCAATAGTGAGAGGTTTTGAGATCCTCTTGGAAGCATGTACAAAGGCAAACACTAAACATGATATCGGGCCTACTTGCCATTAAGTATAATAAACTTCCTATCATACCTCTATATTTGGTATTATCTACGAACTCACCTTCTTCGTCTTTTATGAGTTTCATTTCCGTAGATATATAAGTTTTCATTGGCTTAGAGTCTTCTAATCCAAATTTCTTAAGCATTTCTTTTATATATTTTGATTGAATAAAGAATATACCATCTTTTAATTGTTTTATTTGTAGTCTTGAGAAAAAGTTTAGTTCCTCCATCATACTCATTTCAAACTCATCATGCATAAATTTGGATAAATCATTACACATCTCTTGATAAGTTGATCCGAATATAATGTCATTGACATATATTTGGACAATGATGAGATTAGGGTCTTTCTTTTTAGTAAAGAGTGTGTTATCTACCATTCCCATGGTGTAATTATGTTTAATAAGAAAGAATTTTAATCTATCTTACCAAGCTTTAGGAGCTTGTTTGAGTCCGTAAAGAGCTTTCTTAAGTCTATAGACATGATTAGGTTTTGTGAAGTTAATGAATCCCGGAGGTTGTGCCACGTAAACATCCTTATTGATAAAACTATTAAAGAATGCACTCTTTACATCAATTTGAAATAATTTGAAGTCTAGTGCGCATGCATAAGCTAACAATATTCTTATGGATTCTAATCTAGCTACGGGTGCATAAGTTTCGTCATAATAAATTCCTTCTTGTTGATTATAACCTTGGGCAACTAGCCAAGCTTTGTTTCTAGATATGACACCATTTTCATCAAGCTTATTTCTAAATACCCATTTAGTTCCAATTATGGTCATATCCTTAGGATTAGGGACTAATTCCCAAACATCATTTGATATGAGTTGGTTTAATTCTTCTTGCATAAAAATTACCCAACTTTCATCCTTTAAAGCTTCATTTATGTTTTTAGGTTCTATAGTTGAAATAAAACAAAAGAAATTACTTTTGTCTTGACCTTGTGATCTAAGAGTTCTTTGATTTAGATTACCAATAATATTTTCTAATGGATGACTCTTAGATTCTTTAATGTTTATGATTTCATTATTTTCTAAAGATTTATCTTCGATGTCATTTCCTAAGGTTTTTGTTTTACTAACCTCAATAGCTTCTTCTTCGACTAAATCATCATCCTCCAAAGGTGACGTTTTAGGCGGCGAGGGAGTTTTATCGAATGTCACATTTAAGGACTCTTCGACTTTCATTGTTTGTTTGTTAAGAACTATATAGGCTTTACTATTTTGAGAGTATCCTAGGAAGACACCTTCATAAGACTTTAGGTCGAATTTGGTGAGGTAATCTTTTATATTGAGAATGAAGCATTTACTTCTGAATACTTTAAAATAGTTAAGGTTTGGTTTTCTACCTCTTAATAACTCGTATGGAGTTTTTCCTAAAATATGTCTAATGGTGATTCTATTTATTATGTAGGTTGAAGTATCGACCGCATTACACCAAAATTTTTGTGGAATGGATTATTCATTTAACATTGTTCTACTCATTTCTTATAGAGTGCGGTTCTTTCTTTCTACTACCCCGTTTGATAGTGGAGTACGAGGAGCGAAGAAATTGTGAGAAATTCCGTTTAACTCACAATATTTTTAGAATTATACTTCATTATCAAATTCCCGACCATGATCCGTTCTAATTGACAATATGGAACATCTTAATTTATTTTGAATCATTTTGCTAAATATTTTGAACTCTTCGAAAGCTTTGATTTTATTTCCTAAAAATCTAGTCCATGTATATCGAGAATATTCATCTACAATTACTAAGGTGTAACGATTTCCCCCATAACACCGTACGACGGATGGGCCAAATAAGTTCATGTGTAATAATTCTAAGCATCTAGTTGTTGATACTATATTTTTGGCTTTGTGACTAGCATGAGTTTGCTTTCCAATTTTGCAAGCGTCACAAAAATGTCGATCAAATTTAAGCTTAGGTAGATTTCTAACTAATTCCTTAGAAGCCAACGATTGAATTAATTGCATATTTGTGTGACCTAATCTCCTATGCCATAAAGTGGAGTTTTAATCTAAAGTTGCAAGACATATTTTATCTTCCGGTTTATTTTTTAATTTCATCACATATAACCCTCTTTTTCTAATTCCTCTACCTATGACCTTTTTGTCTTTGATTATTTCGCTATCGTGTTCGGTAAATACTACTTTACATTTGTTATCACATATTTGACCAACACTAAGCAAATTAAATTTTAAATTATCTACGTGCTCAACATTTTCAATAATTAGGGAGTCATGAGAAATCGTACCTTTACCTATGATTTTACCGCATAAATTGCTTCCAAAAATGACATTCCCTCCATTGCACGCTTTGTATGTAGAAAACAAATTTCGGTTACCTGTTATATGTTTCGAGCATCCACTATCTTTAATCCACTGGTCGGGCTCTGAGTTTATTCCTAAGCATATCTCATTGGATGCTTGAGCTGCAAGACAAGTTTCGTCTTTAGCCTTTTCTTCCTCATATTTGCCACTATCACTCCATGCTCCTCCAATAAATGCTCTTTGATTATTGCTTCTTGGCGACTTTGGACATTCTCCGATGAGATGATTCGGATCTCTACATCTAAAGCTTTCTCTTTCACTTTTACCATTTTTGTCATTTCTACTTCTTTGAAATGACTTTCTTTCGTCTCGTGGTTGTCTTACAAATCTTTCTCGTCTTTTGAAGAATTTCTTGAATTCTTTTACAGCCATGGCATATTCTTCGTCTTCACTATCGAAAGTTGAACTATCTTTATCACTTGATTCCTTTTTGTCCTTCAAGGCAAGAGATCTATTTTATTCTCTTTTGCCTTTGACCATTTCAGAATCTTTCTTTATTATCACTTCATAAACTTTCTAGTTTCTAATAAGTTCATCAAGTGATAGAGATATTAAATCCTTTGATTCTTCAATAGATGTAACCTTTGCACGCCATTTAGGATGAAGTGCCCTAAGAAATTTCCTAACATAGTTCTTGCTAGAAAAACCTTCATCAAGTGCTTTTAGACTAGTAATAATAATATTAAATCTAGCAAAAGCATTATCTATCGATTCCTCTTCCGGAATCGTAAATTGTTCATATTGTTGAACAAGAAGATCTATTTTATTATCTTTGACTTGACTATTACCTTGGTGAGTGATTAATAAAGTATCCAAAAATTCTTTTGCGGTTTTACACATAAAAATTCTTTCATATTCTTTATGTGGTAAAGCATTATAAATCACCATTTTAGCTTCATTATTTTTTGCAAGTTTCTTTTTAAGATCATCATTTTGTTTATCAAATGGTACAATTTCATCCTTTTTAGTTTCAGAATTATTTTGAATAGGAGGAAAATCACCATAGGTAACAACATGCCAAAGATTTAGATCATTTGATTTCACATAAGTTTCGAATCTATTTTTCCAATAAATAAATTCATCACTTTCAAATAGTGATGGTCTTTGCATAGATTGCCCTTCTAAATATTTTTTCAATTCCATAGATCGATTCAAGTTTTAAAATACAGTTTATTTTAAAAATCTTGTTTGACGTGGCTCCTGATACCAATTGTGGAAAACTAAAAGGAGGTTTGAATAGTTTACCGCTTTTTAAATTAATGTTATGTTTGTTTATAAAAACTTAGATTCGAATTTATGTGAATTCACTATGTGCACAATATGAACAATTTAACTAATCAAATAAGTAATGACAAGATATGAAATAAATATGCAAGATAAGAGAAAATAGATGAAAAGATCAAACCATAACACGAGGATTTATAGTGGTTCGGTAACGAAGCACCTCTTCGCCCTACTCCACTCCTCGAGCACCAAACTCGAGAGTTTTCTTCACTATGTCAACAAGCTTCTTTAGGCGCAGAAAACGGTAAAAAACACAACTTATCTTACACCAATTTCTGACAACTAAGCGTAATGATGTCGAGTTCTAATCCTAAGGGAGAACCAATATATCACAACTACCCATACTACTTCACATACAATTTCACTATTTCGCTTCACCACATGACTTTTTCTTCACTTTACAACTTCACTTTACTCCAAAACTTCACTTCACTTCACAACTCCTTCACAACCTTTCTATACTTCTCTTCACAACTTCACTTCACAACTTCACTTCAACTAAACACTATCTTGATCACACCAATCTAACACTACTTACTAAGATCACCCTGATCTAACTATACTTACAATGATCACCATAATCTACTTAATATACACAACTACGATACACACCTTCACAATATACACAAATAATTTACAAGATATGATACAATTGCAAAAAGGTTGCAATGACACACACTAAGCTATAATACTTCTTCACTTGATGGTATGAATTATTTTTCTCTTGCACTTGAGGATCAAAGCTTGGATCACTTAGAAACAAAGCTTTATGATTAAATGATCAAAGGAATGAAAGGAGAGTATAAACTAATTTAGAACAGAAAGAAAGTGTGTGCAAAAGGTAAGAAAATTAGTGGGGAATAGTCTAGTATTTTTAGGTCAACTGAGCTGACTTTTTGTCTAGGTGGTCCTCTTAATTAGGGTACCGGTCCCCTTAATAATTAAGGGGACCGCCCTTATAATTAAGGGGGCCGCCCAGCCCAGACGCTCCCTTTTTTTTTTGGTTTACCCCCCCCCTTTTCTGGGGTGGTGTTTCTTCAGAACATCTTCAATGCCGTTTTTTAGAAGAAAATTTGAATTCAAAATATTTATTTGAATAAAACATTTCTTTTAAATCTAAAAATGTTTTGTAAAAGATATAGAAATATTTGTGACATTTTTATAAATAATTGTGAGGTTAAATAAAAATTCATTTGATCATAAAATGCATGAAGCATTTATTTATTCATACATTTAAGTGATTAAATTTTCGAAATAAAATTTTACTACTACTTATTTGTTTATGAATAATTTTTCATTAATCGTTTTTACATTTTGTGATTTTCAGAACGTAAAGATGTCAAAAAATATTAATAATATTTTTAGGCATTATTTCTATCAACAAATTAGTTTAAAATGCTTATGATTGTTGATTTAGTCGTTGCCATGTTTAGTGAGTAGTTTTATTCATGCTTGTTAAGTGAGCTGTATTAAGTAAATTAAGTGTGGAAATTAAAAAGGTATTGTTGATTAATAATTTTAGGATTATTTAGATTTCTTATTTGAATATTTTAAAGGGCAAAATCCGAAAAAATAATCAAACACAATATCTAGTAATTAATACCAATATAAAATATCGTTGATAAAATAAACCAACGTTGTGAAAAAATAATATTTTTACAAGTGCTAATTCGTCAATTAAAACTATTTTTCACACTTAATGACATTTTTGTCTCACTTGACAAGCATATTCGTTTATTATATATTTTAGATCTCTTAGCTTAATTTTGTATGTTTAATTAATTAGTATAATTTTTAGTGATCTTAAAAATAGTATCTTTAATATTAAAATTAGTTTAAAATCAAAAACCAACCAAAAGATAATCAGCATCAAATTAGAACATTAACGTGATTTCAAATTCAATTTTCGCCGTAGATACGACATCCGGAAGATTAATTATTACTTTTCCTAAAGTAAACGGGAAATATTATTATTACTTCGACACGTTCTCACGAACACTATCAAGTTTTTGGCGCCGTTATCGGGGAGAGTTGTACGATTTTTACGTTGTGTTTTGAGTTAATGCCTTGAAGATCATTTCTTTTGAAAGTTTATTTTCGTATTATTAAAAAAAATTAAAATATATATATATATTTAAAAATAAATAAATAAATAAAAAATAAAAAATAAACAATAAAAATAAAATATTAAAATACTAAAAATAAAAATCTAAAAATATTTTATTTCTTATTATATATTATATTAAAAATACCAAAAATATTTTACTTTTATTATCTTTATAAAAAAAATCCAAAATATTTTCTATCTTATTTCTTTTTTAGTGGATGAGCGCTCGTTCTTCTTCAACCGACCTCTTTCCACCCTCTTTTGATCCTGAGAGCATTATTCGTAATCGTCGAAGAAATCTTGGTGAACCATCACTTTTATTTCATTTTGAAGAAATAAATATGAGTAATAATCTGAACCACAATCCCGGACCGCCTCCTGTGGGTCCTATTCCTCAAAATCATAGTCCACCAGGACATAATCCTCAAAATCCAGCTCTCGATCTCCGAACGATGGAGGAGTTACTTCAAGAACCTACCGACGGTGTTGGAGATGCGATCGTTGTACCCTCCGTTCTTGCTAGTAAATTTGAATTGAAGATTGGGTTACTTAATCTTCTAACCGCAATCTCATTTCACTGTTTCAAAAATGATGATCCTCATTCTCACATGCGAAGGTTCACGAAAAAAACTCAAACAATCAAACTTAATTAAGTCCCACATGACATTATTAAGTTGATATTGTTTCCGTTTTCTCTTGAAGGAGCAACCCGGACTTGGCTTGAAAAAGAACCTAATTCCATCACAACTTGGGATGACCTAGTATCCAAGTTCGTGCATCAATTCTGTTAGGAATACGAAAGTATCGGTCACTTCTATAAATATTGTATGACGGGCTCGTAGTATAATTGTTAGAACTTAAGTAAGCTAGTAAGGCCCAAGGCCCATGGTAAGCCCATCAAGAATACCATGGCCGACCATAGACTAAGTATTTATACCCCTCTCCATGCCTTAGAGAGGGTTGATTGTTTACTTTTCTTAATCTATTTTTGTTCATTTTCCTTTCTCTCTGTAGAGTGTTCATCCCAGCTTTCTCTCTCTAGTTCTTCATTCTTTTGTGTGCAAGATTAGATAATCTAATATTCTACAATTGGTATCAGAGTCATGGGGTGATATAGTTTTGGTTGTGTGTGTGTTTGTTACTTGTTTTGGTGTGTGTGTTTTTGTTCGAACATAGTCAAAAGATTTCATCTTGTGTGTGTTCAAGAACCATAAAGATTAGTACTTTCTTGTTTGTCTATCTTGGTATAAGCTTAGTTTAAAAGCATAACTTTGGAAACATCAAAAATCTTCATGGCTCTCATAGTGTTAACACTTGTTTTTGAGTCAAAATCTTGATCCGGAAATTTTTGGTTAACACTTGTTTTTAATCAAAATCTTGATCCGGAAATTTTTTTGTGTTCAAATCCATAAAGTTTGTGTTTTTAAGGTTCTCATAGTGTTAGAATAGCAAGAAGTACAAGTGATTTCAAGTAAAAACGTCAAAAATTATGTTTTTAAGTGATTTGAAGTGTTTGAAGACGGCTTTTTATACACACTGTTTGAATCCAGCGATTTATATGTCTTGAATCCAGCGATTTATACGTTTTTTAAATCCAGCAATTTATACGTACTTGAATTCAGAGATTTATACATTGTGTAATCGGCAATTTATACGTAAGGAATTTCAGCGATTTATACATTTTTTTATTCAGCGATTTATACTCGTTGCATTTTTGGCGATTTATACCTGGTTCAAATCCGGCAATTTACACGTGTCAAATTTCAGTGATTTATATGTATTTTAAAATCCAACGATTTATACCTTACCTAATCCAACGATTTATACATGTCTTCAATCCAGCGATTTATACCAGCGATTTATACGGTTTTTTCTGTGATTTGTAAAATCCCGTGAAGTATTCAATTATTTTCTTGGTTTTATCAAGAATTGTAAAATCCCGTATAATCCTAAGACTCATTCACTAAAAACAAACATCAATTTATCACAACAACCTCTTATCAATGAACGATCAAAAGATTATCTTTTCTCATCAAATTGAAATGGATTCTATTATTCCACTTGGGGCAAAAGAATACTCTTGCAGGGTATATGATACTCTCCGGTTCTGACAATCATCCACCTATGTTGGACAAGGACTGGTATGATTCGTGGAAAAGTTGAATGGAACATTACATGCAAAATAGAGAACATGGGAGAATGATACTTGAATCAGTTGAAAATGGTCCACTCATTTGGCCTACCGTGGAAGAAAATAGAGTGATCAGAACTAAGAAATATGCTGAATTGTCTGCTGCTGAGAATATTCAAGCTAATTGTGATATGAAAGCTACGAATATCATTCTTCAAGGCCTCCCTCTTGGTATATATTCACTTGTGAATCATCACAAAGTCGCTAAAGATTTATGGGAGAGAGTTCAATTACGGATGCAAGGCACTTCTTTAACTAAGCAGGAGAGAGAATGTAAGCTGTATGATGCATTTGATAAGTTTACTTACATTAAGAGGGAAACACTTCACAAGTATTATTTGATATTCACTCAGTTGATTAATGATATGAACATCTACAACATGAGAATCGAGCAATTTCAAGTTAATACAAAGTTCTTAAACAGTCTTCCACCAGAATGGAGTAAATTTGTGACTAATGTAAAGCTCGTGAAGGATTTGCATACAACGAACTTTGATCAGCTTCATGCCTATCTTGAACAACACGAACTCCATGCAAATGAAGTTCGTCTTCTGCGTGAATGCAATCAAGATCCACTTGCTTTTGTAGCAAATCAGCAAATGACACCACCACACTTTAACACCTATCAATCTTCATACAACAACCCTCAGCTTCAACAACAGTTTTCACCATCTTAATATGGTTCAACTCTTCCCAATCAACATTACTCATCAACTTATCCATTACAACCTCAATTCAATCATTTATTTGTTCAACCAGCATATCTATATCAGTCTTAAATGAATCATCAAACCTCATCTATTCCACCAATTGTTTGTCAATTATCTCAAGTTACCACACAACCAATGACTGAGTCACCTCTTATAGACTCAGGTTTTGCTATTCCTGTATTCTCTCCAGGAGATGATCCAATTGCTTGTTTCAACAAGGCAATGGATTTTCTTACAACTATAGCTTCCTCAAGGTTCCTCTCAACCAATAATCAACTCAGAGCTTCCTCGAATCCAAGAAACCAAGCCACTATTCAAGATTGCAGAGTCACAGTGCAACAAGTGCAGCGGAGACAAGGTCAAAGTTATTTTGGTACTGGGTATAAGAGTAATGCTACTAGCTCTGGGGGAAACAATGCAAGCGGACAGGCAAGGGTTATTAAATGCTACAAATGTCAAGGTGAAGGGCATATGGCTAGACAATGCATGCAGCCGAAGCGACCAATGAATGCAGCATGGTATAAGGAGAAAGCAATGTTAACTGAAGCTTAGGAAGCTGGACAAATCTTGGATGAAGAAAAACTCGCATTTCTTGCAGATCCAGGGGTTCCATATGGTCAAGTTGTTCAGACAATTATTCCAAACAATGCTGCTTTTTTACACTGAGGATCTTAATACGTATGATTCTGACTGTGATGATATCTCGAATAGACAAGCGGTTCTCATGGCCAATATTTCCAACTATGGTTCTGACATTATCTCAGAGGTACCTAATTCTGAAACCTATCTTAATGATATGGAAAATCAAAGTGTGCATGCCATGCAGGATTTTGAACAAACACCAGCTGTGGATTTTTCAAATAATGGGATACATAGTGATAGCAATATTATTCCGTATTCTCAATATTTGGAAGAAACACAACAGGAAAATGTTCAAGATACTCATTTGCAACTACAACAAGATTCAATGATTTTATCTGTGATAGAATAAATGTCAGAACAACTGATTACATGTAAATCATTAGGAAGAGGCTAATAAGGAACAAAATAATGAATCAGTAACCGCTGAGCTAGAGAGATATAAAGAACGAGTAAAAACTTTTGAACAACGTCTTAATATTGATTTAAGCAGTCATGAAAAAATGATTGATTCTCAGATGAATGATATGATTAGGGAGAAGCTTGCACTGAAAGAGCAAATTAACTCACTTGAGCAAAATATTTCTAAACAAATCAAAGAAAAGGAATGTTTATTGTAAACATTCA